>KN889792.1:1413-25913 GCA_000934455.1 Apostichopus parvimensis | reverse complement strand
CTCTTGGCTTAGAACGGGTGTCAATTCGTGCAGCAATGTTCTGTAGTCGTGCAAGACGGTTGATTTGTGTTTCTGGTAGACCGTAAAGGAGAGAATTTCCCATGTCATGGCGTGATGTGACGTATGCATGCACTAGTTGTTCTGTAGCATTCTGTGTAAGGTATTTCCTAATATAGACCAAGGTTGCGAAGATGAAATGCAGCATTTCTAGATATTAAGGTAATGTGATCATTTAATGACATGTTGGCATCAAATATGGTACCCAGATTCCGCACTTTTGTTGATGTAGTTATGTTTGTGGTACCAATACGAAGGTGAGGAATTTTTACCTTTTCCTGCTGCTGTTTTGATCCAAAAACAATGAATTCAGATTCAGTTTCATGAAACTACAGGATTATTTGCTACAATAGCTCTTTTCGATCAAAGTGATGCCGAATTCTAACTACAAGTTTATTACCTGTTTTAAAACAATCAGTTCATTATATCGGTGAAAAGTGCCAAATCTTCATCAATATCATACATTTAAGTTCATACAATAGAACACTATACATTTCTATCATAACAACAACTTTTTTTTTTCAGTTTTCCCAAGAAAAGGCCTCCGGAAGACGGTCCACTATATGAATCGAGAGCTTTCTTTGAAAACTCATAAATGAATCATTCTTACTGAAAACTCATGACGAGAAGCTCCAGTTATTTCATGAAAATGATACAATATGTACTGGCCTCTCTTTCCTGGAATTTTAGTCAATTTAAATACTGTTTGACAATTATTTTGGGGGGGAAATTCTGGATGAATAAGTTAGGTATGATAGACTGTTTTTTAATAGCAGTTGATTCATTCAAAGATGGTAAAAAATTAGTGATAAATTGCCTGGCTGATTTAGATTATGGAAATTGTTCTATTATCAACCATAGATCAAGTTAGGAACAAGATTTTGAGATGGGCTTTTCAACTGACGGTGTTGAATATTTCTCTGTAACATAGAAGTATCATATTTGTCTGCCACCAGAATATCCTATTAATCATACTGAGAAAACAGACTTATCCCCCCTAATCAGGCCCCCCTGCCCCCCCACCCCCACCTCAAATTCCTGCTATATCTGCTTGTGGTGTGTGTTGTCTCAAAGGCAACAGAAATCCCAGTTACATTATTATCCATCATTCTGTCCAAACCGTGCAGTTTTCACACATCACTGGATATAATTACCATTCAGTCTTGGCTGTAACTATTTTGGCTGCTTTTTAAACTAACATTAGTTTAAATCAACCATTTAGCCCAATACTGGAAACTGACATCCCAATAGCATGTTTCACAGCTTCCGTCGAGAAAAAACTTTTGAAAACGATACCAATTTAATCGTTTGTGACGCAAACGTTCGGTGCACTAGAGACAAACACTATACTACCAACTTATCCCACTCGAGTATAGTCAGTATTGCTAATTTCGGAACACTGCCAATTTCGGACACCCCTAAGAAATGCACGATTTCACCATGACAACCTACAGGAAGAGCCAAATTTCACCAAAAAGTACGAAATGACCCGTGTGCAAGTAAATACTTACATATTTGTCAATAAAATGACGGAGATCTATGAAGTCTGTTATAATTACTGAAAGAGCAACTGCGCCACCAATTTTATCACCAGCGCCACACTGTGGGACTGTGTGTCCGAAAATTAGCAATACTCTAGCAAAGAAATACCAGTTCCACAATCACGAAGAATCTTCTTTTTTACAACGTGAAAACAGTTTGCAGGAAAGAAAGTTTGGCCGTGTATCTTAATATAACACACTTCTCCCACTATATCAAGTATATTTTCAGGTGATTTATACCAGAAGATATAGTTTTGGGGTGTTTTAAGGCTTAGGTGTCCGAAATTGTCAGTGTCCATGCTACCTTACTGTACCTTTAATGTAAGCATATGAGGATGGTTAGACAGTGGTAGATTCAACATATAAATATAACTTTACACAGTAATCATATTTCAGAGAGCTTAAATGGAGGGCCAATTTGCCAGCCTTGTGGTGTGGGGTTCACCTGCCAATAAAAAACAGTTTTGAAAAAAAAATTTGTTTTGTGATTTACGTCAAGTATATGCGACATAAACAGAGTATGAAAAATCATAATCTCCAGAGTAAAGACTAAAGAGAGAGTTTAATCCAGATCATAACATGCATATTTTAAAGTTTTTATAGAGACCAAGGTTGAACTCCATGCTCTGAATGAATAATTTGCACTGTGAAAACTCTCTAAATAAAATGTACGAGTCCCAGATCAGATGTGACATCTGTATTTATGTACGTGATGTAATTGGGTGTATGCAGTATTTTGTGATACCATTGTGAAGTACTTAAGTTTATGCAGTATTTTGTAATACCATTGTGAAGTAATTAAGTGTATGCAGTGTTTTGTAATACCATTGTGTAACAAACCCGTCTTCCAATGGTCTGGATGAGATTATAAACCTTTCAAAGTAAAAAATGTGATCTTTCTGAATGGTGGGATGGATTAGATCCAGGAAAGCAGTACCAAATTACTGAAATAGGTACCTCCCCTCCGTTCCCCCACCCCCCAAAATGAAGTAAGGTAGAAGAGCCTTCATGAACACTTCCAGTTAAGATATTTAGCATTTGCCTCTATTTTTGGTTGTACTTATTAAAATAAAAGGGGGAGAGTGGGTAGGAGTGGCAAGCAGATCGTGCTAAAGAAGGTGTTAAAATCAAACAAAGTAACTTGGCCCCCAAGAGACGGTTTAATCTTCATCATGATACATTAATCGTGAGTCAGATTACATTTTCTGATGTCAACATTCAAAACCTTTCGGCTCTATGATTCCCTACGGAGTGAGTAACCTATGCGTGGATACAATATATCAAGGGTTGAACGATGCTGCATAAAATAGCACGCACGATTACTCTTCTGAGAACATCACTTCCAGAAACTGACGTAACGTTTGCCATGCACACATACATACATACATATTAGACACTTATATAGCACTGCTACATCAAGATGGTAGCGCTTTGACAACTTAGCCTTGGTCATTGGTAACTTGTCACACCTACACAAAGTGTGCGCAATTCAATCAATCTCTCCTGGGGCACCACAGTGCACCACAACCGCGTGTCCCCCGGGGGACTTCCCATAGGGTGCAGCCACAAACCGGCGCACGCAACTATATTTACAAGTTACCTCGCAAGTCCCCATTTATACACCTGGGTGAAGAGAGGCAATGGAGATAGTGTGACTTGCACAAGGACACAATGCAATAATCTGACCAGAGCTCGAACCTGTAATCCTTAGATCGCAAGTCCACTGCCTTAACCACTTGACTACAACGCCCAACACACACACACATGCAAACACAAACATATACTGAGTACTGAATACACATCGTCCACATAATTATATGCGAAAAGAGCTTTATGACATGACATTTGACATAAATGTGAATTTTTAAGAAAGGATACTGCCAGCTTAGATCCTTGCTGAGAATTCCAGATGGAGTAGAATGGATTCACCAGTTGAGATCCTCTAGAATTGACAAAAGAGAAATGAACAGAAAACGAAAAACACAAGATTTAATATAAAATGTCAATATTTTAGGACAGGGGAACAAAACATGATCGAATTATTCCTTTCAGAAATATTCACTGAATTTCAAAGACTGAAAAACTTTTCAAATCACTTGATCACAGGGATGACAAAGTCTAAAATGGCAAAATTTATTATCACAGAACAGTGAAAAGAAACATATTGGTCCAGGTCCGATCTTGAAAGCACACATGTCCCATTGCTGGGATCTCAAATTTTTCAAATAAGTACACTATGCAAATCATTTGTGATGTCATGCATATAGACAACCACATCAAACTGTCTTAGTGTTTCTTTAGTTTCCACTGATCTAACCAATGAGGACACACCCCTTCGTAACTGAAATCACTGCTTAGCTGTGATAAAGTTATTTGATCGCACATGTATTACCAACATAAAATAACATCCTGTCAGACAATTGAATTATTTTCCCAAGGTTATATAAATCATTTAAAGTTTTAGAGAAAAACAAAACCAGCTGTTTATGTAGTCCATGAATAATATCACAGATTACTGCACAATGTGCTCATTCAAATACAGTGAATAAAACGGTGATATTTTATATCTCAACAAATGGAATAAACCGAAATATTTATTTTATATCTCAACAAACGGAACAAGCTGAGAGTTGGACCAATGTGCTTTCATTTCACAAGCTTTGTGTTAATATATTATGTGTTTGTACATGTTTTAAAAGTTAAAGGTTTACAGTCTTGTTTGAGGCCAAGGCCCCCCTCACATGACTTTACAACTTAAACCCTGGTCATTGTTAACTTGTCACACCCACACACCAAAGTGTGCACAGTTCAAACAAATCCCTTGTGGGGCACTACAGTACACCACACCACGTGTCCCCTGGGACTTCCCATAGGGTGCAGCCACAAACCGGCGCACGCTATATATTAACAAGTTACCTTAAAAGTCCTCATTAATACACCTGGGTTAAGAGAGGCAATGGAGATAAAAGTGCCTAGCCAAAGGACACAACGTAATGATGTGGTCAGGACTCGAACCTGCAAACCTTAAGATTACAAGTCCACTGCCTAAACCACTTGACCACGATGCTTTTTTTAATGATACTCAGCCTATAAATCCCTTTAAGAAGATCCTGAGATCCATTGAAATTTCGGGGCAGAATTGTAAGTACTTTTGCAGGCAATCTGACAGACAACTACAATTTCTTTCCAGGTTTTCACAAAGAGTGAAGTTTGCTGTCCGGTTTCAGATTGACACAAAATGAATGATATGTGAGTAATTTTACAATTTAAACTGTAATGATAGCTACATTTACCTGGCGATAAATCAATCTAGATCTTTGCATCCGATCATCGGAAAATTTGACAGACGAAAAACCTTCTACAAACCGATGAGTCTGAACAACATTTTTGTTCCTAAAGCTCTGGAGTTACTTCTCTGTTGTAAACTTGTATAAATCAAATTTGAACTTTTGTACTTTTTTTGAATCAAGAAAAGAGAGATACGTGGAATCGTATGTTGGTTACGATCCCTAGAGATGGCTGGCTGAGGCATCCGTCATATAATCGCATTGCAATGTGACGAGAACTGCCTTTTGGCGCCCCCTTGGATCAGACGTAACTACTCCGGACGAACATTTTACGAAAGTCTAACTGCTAGTCCACAGAGAAAAGCTGTATGAAGAGGATTTTTCTTTAGGACTCAGTCTGTCGATATGTGGAAACTATTATACATTAGCTGAAGTATTTTGATTTGTGTTAAGGACGCATGGGATATATCCAATGATAGAATCAGTGGATAGAATGCGGGATATTTTCTCAAACCAACATATAGGTTGTGTCAAAGTAGGCAATGATTTGATGAAAGAAGGACAAAATTTCGGAATAAAAAAAAAAAAGTAGTTTGAATTGTTACCCTTCACAAGGGCCCAAGTTTACTCATGAAAAACTCATTAAAATTCTGCGATGGTTGTACTTTCCCCAGTAAATGTGTCCGGATATATTCTTGTATATTTGCTCCCGTTGAAACAGAATCACAGAAATATGACGCCAAGCAAGTTTCCTGTCACGGAGCATGTAGGTGTGAAATTTATCGCTGGACTATAGTCTTTATCTATCGGGTGGGGTTAATTACAGTTGGGTGATATCGCTCTGTATGGCCAAATAGTTTTGATGTTCTTCTACGTGACAGATTTGACAGGTCCTTATTGTACTGGTCTCCTTTTTAGGATTCAAGAGGTCTCTTGGGACAGACCAATATATCTCACTTTAATTTGATGATAGGAAACCTCTTTGCCCAACATGTAAGTGCCGAGTGAAGACTGAGACAGTGTGCACTAAATGTTGAGTTTTGGGACGCATGCTTCGTCGGGGCTGTTCCCTGCGGGTTAACTCGATGAACCATTGTACAACGTGCTTGGTTGGTGGTCGAGAAAGGCGATGACATTACGAAAGTGTTCAAAACGTTAGGAGAATGAGTAGAAACGTTTCACGAGTAGAATCAGGCAAGAATTGCAACATGTAAGCATTTTGTGTGAGATGTAAGGAAAAAGAGATGCATGCATAGATTGATATTGTGCGTAATATGAGATAATTAATGATGAATGAATGAATGAATGGAAGAACAAATGAATGAATAAATGAATGAATGAATGGAAGAATTAGTAGAAATGTTTCACGAGAAATGAGCAGGCAAGAATTTCAACATGTTAGCGTTTTGTATGAGATGTAAGGAAAGAGAGATGCATGCATAGATTGATATTGTGCGTAATATGAGATAAATAATGATGAATGAATGAATGGAAGAATGAATGAATGAATGAATGAATGAATGAATGAATGAATGAATGAATGAATGAATGAATGGAAGAACAAAATAAATGAATTAATTAATGAATGTTTCTTGGGCAGTTACAGATGAGACAAACAACAAGAGAAGAGATAAAACATATGAATAGATTATTTCACGTATGATTGGATGCTATGTATGAGATGCTTTATTTCATGTATGGTTGGATACTTTTTATGAGGTGAATTATTTCATGTATGGGCTGGATGCTATGTATGAGATGAACTATTTCATGAATAGATTGATCATAAGTATGAAATGAATTATTTCATGTATGGTTGGATGCTATGTATGAGATGAACTATTTCATGCATAGATTGATAATAAGTATGAGATGAGTTATTTCATGTATGGTTCTCCTTCTGACATCACTATGAAATACTTCATTTATATCTACTTCGACACTACCAATACTGATCAAAATGTCAGAGTTGTTTTCATTTGTCAGATCCTGTATTATAAATTATATATTATATTTATTTTTGTTGTACCATAGACTAATATTAAGAATCTGTTTCCTGTTTCTTAATGCAACTATGCCTATATTACGCAAATGACACATTACAGTACTGATTTCGCTTAACTCCCGTTGATATTCGTTGAAAGGAAAATAACCGAATTTCTTCGTTTTTTATCGAAATTCGCCGATTTTTACCGAAATTCAACGAATTTAAACGATTGGTTATCTCAGTCATTTCCTTCGTGGAATTTTTAACGATGCGTTGATGCGTTGAAATTCTTTTTTAAACGAAATAGAAGGTCAATATGTGGTTACGCGAAATGTCGGAAAACGCGTAACTTCGTTTATAAGTATCAATTAGACTTTGGTACAGTCGTTTGAAAGCAAGAATATTTACAAAAGCATTCTGAGGCTTGCATGAGTAGTAACACTCAAAGAAACATGTAGTTAAACTGACGGGGGACGTTTTCTAACTGTGAACCCTAAACACAGTGACATAAGTCTTAACTTCGTCAGGCCATCTTGGAGGTTGCAGTACAAGTTATGTACCACGAGGCACCCTTCCAGATAAGTTGGAGTGCAGTTTAACCATTTAAATAACAATGAATGGACTTAAATAAACTTGGTTTACTTGCAGATTATGAAAAATAGTTATTTTTAAGAGATGTAAATTTGGTTTTTTATTAGAGTTGAAGTATGAAACTTTGTTTCCGAGCGAAAACATGTTACTTGAAGCAAAATAAAGATGCCCCGCCCCATTCTGCGAGGACGCTTCCATTTTTCAAAAAGGCGTTTCTTTTTATTTTTTTTCTATTTTGTTTAATATAGATTTGGCATGAGACATGTTACTCAGGTTAACTTTGATGGAATAATTTTATACCAGAAGTGGAAAAACTTAACAGTTATTACTTTCATTTCGGATCATTTCCGAACAAGATAACACACACAAAAAAAAACGACCTTATTGAATGAAAATATACTGAAAACCATATCGCAAAAACACAAAATCGCTTATAACTCAAAAACGGAAGGAGATATCGACTTTTGTCGGCTGCATAGGGATTTCAAAAACGTAATTTTGTTGCGCTCTTTCCGCCTAAGTTATTTCTGAGTTTCTCCGATGTAAGCTGCAGAACATAATTTCACTATACCAGTTCCGCAAAATTTATTTACGCAGTAAACATCGTTCATTATGTTTTCTTTCACAACGAATATTCAAAGTTGTGCTCCACACGCTTCACAGATATTTTTTTATGTCGTTCATTTTCAATTCTACTTTAAAATCACATTTTCGAACGATGCATTGCATGCCTTATCAAACATTCCTGATTAGTAAAACTAAGGAAGGATATTCAAATATATATTATTTTCATTTGATATGATTTTATGAGCTGTTCCACTTGAAAAACGACAATAAAACCGAAAAACAAAACATTTACTTCTCATGTGACGCATACCGGGAGACTCATAAAAACTCCCCCTTCTCATTAAATTAAATTTACATGCCGTCAGGCCAGTTGAAAGCCCTCCCCAGTAATGTTTGATCAGCTCTTCCCAATATACAATACTCAAATAAGCAATGAAAATATATTCATTTTCCACAGGTTTCTCCCCAACGTGGGCCCCAAGCCACTGCTTTATTTTCTTAGTAGTCATGGAAACAATCGTTTGCAACTCTCTTGCTGGCCAGGTGTGTTCAAGTTTTATTAATAGCACGACTTCTGATTGGTTCATTCAAGATAAACTTTCTATCCCTGCTGGATTGTTCTACTTATATATATATGAATGAATATTTGGTTTTCAATTAACTTAGTTACAGGTAACATCCATTCCATTACAAACAGTAGGGGTAAAATAATTTTTGCTTCTAGAGGCAGCCAGCCAAAGGTTCTGCAGTGCTAAACCCCCCACGAAGATAAATACTATGCTAATTAACAGATGGTAGGCGTGAATTTGACAAAGCCAGGTTTGTGATTGGACTAAGCCTTTCAAAAAAGTTTGGTGGCTGGGATATCCAGGGTAGGGAATACACATGAAAGCAGCATACTGTAGGTGGCCCAGACCCAGGCTGCGACCTTAATTACCAGGGCAGTCCATCTGCATTCGCGGGCAACTTACAGTAGCTGGGCTAGGGGGAAAATAACAGGATTTTTTTTATTTTGCGTGCATTGAAGCCGGGGGAGATTTTTTGGACGGAAAGCGCTCTCAGAAAAGTTTGAAAGTGAGTGCGGTTCTGTAGTAAACGGTACTGTAGTATGTCAAGTAACACAGGAATTTATTGGAAATAAAGATCTCTTTGATATCCAGCTACGACTGTTTCATTGTGGATATTTTTTTTATTTCTTGTTTTTCTGACGCTGCGTTCCTTGGTGATTTAACTTAAACTTATCTTAGTTTAATACTAGCCTATAACTTAAGAGTCGTAGAATGTGCTTGTTACGATCGACCAAGACTAGTTTTTATTATCCTAGCCATATCATTTTTCAAACACCTAGTACAGAACTTACTCTGTCTTATATACAATCAAACTTTTGCAACGTTTGTGATATTCCTCGGCAACTTCTGGTATAGTCTGAAAATGGCTGTAGTTACACTAAGGATTCAACGCAAGTCACAACCTTGATATGTCTAGAATTGCCTTTGCGGTTTTTGATCGCGATAACTTTCGTGGAAATTTCGTTGAAACTTCGTTGACAACCGTGCCCGCAGTAGTCTGAATCTTGTCAACGAAATTATTCGTTTTTTATCGATTTTCAACTTTTTTTATCGATTTTCAACTTTTGTTATCGATCGTTGATTTTTTTTCAACGGGAGTTAAGCGAAATCAGTACTGTATGCATCCACAAAATATTGTGTTATTGTTCACAAGTTTGAAAGACAATCACAATCACACCCACACACAATCATATTAAACCGTTCTACCCTCTCCCCAGAGAAACTGTTCTTTCCAACAAGTTGTTACGTGAAGCACATTTAAAAGGTTTCAATATCCAATACAAAGTAGATTTTTGACACTTTTATAGCATCTTTAAAAACCTTTCTACCTTCCAATAATCCGGTACTAACCAAGCAAAACATATCACCTTTCAGTCAAGGCACTTCTTAAGAAATTTAAGAAATGCTCATGTGACAAGGTGTGATCATAAAAAAATAAAAAAAACTCATAAGGAACCCCCTTGGGAACATACAAGTGCATATACCTCAATATTACACGATAAAAAAAACACTACCCTCCACTCCCCCCAAGAAAAAAACCCCCCAAAAAACATGGGAAAATGAAAAAAAGTTCATGTTGATTAAGGAAGCAAACATACATCCAATAGCAAATCATTTTCCTTACTTATGAGGGCAGTATTCACAAATTAAGAAAATGCAAAAGACAAATATTAACCTTAGAAAAATCCTTACTTTCAAAAGGTATGAGAGCATGTACATATTAACAGATACTGCTACTCCAGCTGTGTATGCAACTTGTCCATTCAACATTGATTTCACACTCCTTTTGCACCTTATTTTGTATTTTTCTATTAGCATTTTTTAATAGCAGTAGTAATAAACTTGAGAAATAGAGAACATTTTTTTTCAAAACAAAAGTTGATATCTTTGCAAGAAAATTCCATTTACAGCCTCTTGCATAAATACTGTTTGCTTGTCCCTATAAAGTTTGCCCATTTTTTGGCAATTTTCACCCATGTTCAGATTATAATGAAACAAAATGCGGTCTGCTAGAATGTTAATGAGGGTTAACAGAAATGAATGGCAAAAAAAAGCCAGAAATATGGGGGGGTTGTAAGAGGCTTAGGGCCTGTGGAGATTTGACATTTCAACATAACAAATGGACAACAAGGATAAGGAAACCTTCTGATCTTTAACTTGACCATGAAATGTAAGATCCCAATTTCACAGGAGCAGGGACATTTCTATGTGTTGTGGCCCACTGATTGAACGCAAAATTCCTGTTTGAGATCCGTTTAGTGCCTACCCCTTTAGGGTAGGGACAGTAATTGTCACTAACTTCCAACCTATGAATGGGTGGTGTGATTTAATTTCTCAAACATTTGCACAAGTAGGACCAACGTCTCTGTGATAATCAATCCAGTAAAGTTTAACCTACCTTTCTGCCAGATCGAACACAAGTAGGCCGGTGCAGGCGACACCTATAGCCATGGTCTGTTGCCAGTAAGCCTTGAGGCTGTTACGCCTAACACTGTCCTGTATAAAGTAGACGAGATGGGACAACTTAAATTACCTTCTAGTAATAGATCTTCTAGCCGTCAGCCGACTATCCCATACATTGCAAAAAATAAAATCATGTTTAACAAATTCTTTCAGTCACTTTTTCTCTTCCCCACCTGAAAACCAATTCTACATTCATAGAAGAACCTTGTAGCGAGCAAACTTGCCATTCATCTATCACCATGATTCCTTGGCCCATATAACCTGAAAAACTGTATTAATTTCATCTTATTTTCATTAAAGAAACTGGATAGACCAAAGAAAAAGCAACATTTGAACAACAAAAGTTAAAAACACTTGAGGAGACTTGAGGAAACATTGATGAGAGCATGCTGACAGGTCAGAGCCTCAACTCCAGCTCAAACGAACTGAACACTACAGCAGCCTTCAAGCCTCCCCCTCCCTCCCTGCCCCACCCTCCCCCTCCCCCTCTTCCCCAACCTCCCCCTCTGCCCCAACCTCCCCCTCTGCTATTTCCACCACTACAAACCCCCTACCAATTGTAGGGCAACACAACCGGCTTAGTCCCCTGCAGTGTCTAAACAATATTTCTAAATGTAGAGAAAAATAGATGAAATAAATAAAGAGACAAAACTCGACATGACTAAAACACCATCTTAAGAAGTGAACCTAAATTGGCCAGTGAAGTAGTATGTGCGATTATTCTGATTATCGCTGTTTTGATGAATTGGTATTAAGTTGACCTCAATAATAAGCTATAGTAGAGGGATCGCAGAATTTTGTAAATTTCCAATAGTCGTAAAATGTTTGCGATAAGACCCTTTTATTTTTGGGATGTCAGACTAGTTTAGGAACATTTTTATTGTAATTTAGGATTTCAACCTTGCATACATCTATGTTATATATATTTAATACATGTATACATTCTATTTTATTTTAGGATGTCAACCTTTCATACAGTACGTACAACAGGTTTGTATACAACCAATGCTACGGTCGACAGGATGACGGTAATGGCATTCGAAACTGAAAAATAGCATCTGGAAAAGTTGTGGGTTTGAGCCCTGACATAGTTTGACATAAATTGCTCAAATATCAAAATATGAGTTTAGAGGTAAGAATTGGTTAGCGAACCTGATGTGAATTGTAAGTAATAAATAAGTAATAAGGCTTCTATCACATAATGCACATGTGGCTGCGTAGGGTTGTCAAATATAGGACAACCAGCCCGATTACTAAATTCTCTTTTTTTTTCTCTGTTTTGTTTCAAAACAAGATCAATAAACTTACCATCATGTGTTCACCAATGAATATTATCCAGAATGAGAAGAGCATGGCATAGCAAGCTCCCTGCCTGATGTCACTGATGAGTAACATGGCTGGTATCTCAAAGACAAGAGTAAGCCACTCCAAAGGAACTGAAAGAAAGAAAAAACATCATATAAATACTTGATACTTCAGTAGAGTAGCATAGGAAACAGTATCTTTCACTGACTGAAATGAACTTGGAAAACTCTGAGACTCCAAAAATGATATGAAAAAATTGCACGACTTTAAAAAAGACCATATTACTTTCATGAATTAAAGGGTGTGCAGACTCGCGCACAAAGGAATGTCTCATGTCGGTAATCTGACCTAGTTTCGAATGAGGTGTAACAGAAGTGTTAGACACCACCATTGACCCCAGAAAATACACACACAGCTTGCTACCTTCGGAAATTAGACACTAGTGTACAGTCCGTACATACAGCTACGGTCAATACCCACAACACAGTGTACATAGCATCGATGGACATCTCAGGTCTAGATAAAAGATAACAAGGAATCACGTTTCACTACTGTCTGCATTTTGTAGCGACAAGAAGAAAACGTCATTTGCAAGCAACGGAAAGTTAACTTTTTCAGAGCGCGGCACACAGTTTTGGGGCGAGTCTTCAATGCCTTTAAGTGTGTTAAGTGGATGGGTAGACAAAGAGGTATGATGCCTACAGTTACTATGGTGGAAAAGCTGACAAACATATTTAATTCATTTGATTTTGAAATTATTGTGAGACAAAAGGCGCTGGAACTGTTGAATGCAAAATAGAGAGAACACCGTGAAATACTTACAGTTTACAAACGTCATGACGATTGCAAGGCTCAAAATGGTTCTGTGGAAGATCAATGAGAAAAACCTCTTTAGTGTACGAAATGAAATCCGAAGCAAATACACAGAAAGTTTGTAAGCAATGATTGATGTTTGCAGAAATACCTACAAAGCCATTGCCTCCAATGTGCCCATTTCACCATGTGAGTAAAATCCACCCCCAAGCCCCTTCTAACCCCCCCTCCCCCCTCCCCCCTCCTCCAGCACCCCATCTGATTTCTTCTCCTTTCAATGATGGTCATCTATGAACAAATGATTGTGTAGTTTCAAACAAGTTAAAGATATGTTTTACATTCCTACATAAACTAATAATCATAACACATTTAAAGGCTAAATTAACAATAAAGATTACATTAGGAAAGTAAAGCTTTTGAAGAACATCTCCCCTGATGACATTATTTACCACCCACTGTGATCCACTTTTTTGAGTAGGGGTGCAATATGCCAGTCAAAATAAGTTTCATTCAATAAACCATATCTTAACCATTTCTTAAGTTAAAGGACAAGGTATTGATATGGAGTTTTTAACCAACAGTGTGGACTACGTTCTGTTTATTGCTTTATATAATAACCATTACACTAACTCCCCAACATGCTACCCCTTTAACACTATCTGGCCACTTAAAATGTGAAAACCCAGTAAAGTAAAACCATTCAAGATTAAATTCCCAAAAAATAAGCAGTCTTACACGAGGCAACACATCAGGACAAGAATTTAAATATATGAATATTCATGTCATTAATGAATTGCCGACAAGTAGGTCACCGGTTGCGGCCCATCTCCTTCCTTAATTTCTTACTTTTCCATCAGGAGTGGGGCACGTCCCAGCTGGTTTACACGTCTTTGAAAGAAGACCATCATTCCGAGGACGAGAGGAAAGAAGACAGATTTCATGGTGAGCCAGATGATTGTAAAACCTCCCGTCTGGTGGATCTCCTGGCGGTAGGTCGAGAAAGCAAACAAAGTGACGAGCGGAAGTTGTCGTTAAAAAGAAGGCATCAAATTTTAATGGAAAAATCATACGGTCTTTGTCATGCAGTATTTGAGGATCTTTCTTCCTGGAACATTTAAAATGGGTAATAACAGTCCAGAGGAATATATAAATAAAGATATAACAAAAGCATATCATGGACCTGACAAATCATAATAATTCAGTAACTGTTGAGTGCAGGGCGAGGTATGTCGGTCGCCTGCATATGAAATGTTGTTATATCCGATTACATGAACCACATCTTTGCCATAATACCAGCGATAAGGATGTGGTTTTCACCTTATGGTGCATACCATCAATAGCAATACTCGGTTCAACATTTGCTAAAAATTTCTCATTTCTGCCATCACCACTTGTAAAAATCTGTTGAATTTCTTGAGAACAGAACAAAACAAAAAACATTTGAGTTCTAGAAATATCCTCAAAATGTGCATTAAAAAAGTGGGATGGGGGGGGGGAGGTAGGAAGGGGGTTTAGCAATGATTGTAAGAATACAAACCACTATGTGAAGGTCTTTAATGGAACCAATATCTTGATTAATTTCTTGCAAGTTTTCGTCCTCAATTGGTAGTCTGATGTTGACGAGGTAGTGCTTGTGATGAACACTGCTCAATTCAAATAATGCCAAGGGATCGCAGTCATAATACTCTCCATATCCGTCTTCTTCTCCCTGTAATAAAACACATGGAAACAAAAACATGAAAATGATACTGCTAATGATGTATCTACTAATACTCCTTCCCCCTGTAATAGTAAACATGGAAACAGAAACATGAAAATGATACTGCTAATGATGTATCTACTAATACTCCTTCCCCCTGTAATAGTAAACATGGAAACAGAAACATGAAAATGATACTGCTAATGATGTATCTACTGCATCTTTTTCCCCCTGTTATAAAAAACATGGAAACAAAAACATGAAAATGATTTTTCAAATGATGCATCTACTCGAGTGGAAGCTTTGTGCAATGAAATATTTGCGACGCAAACATATCAGGTATTGGTAGTTTTACTATATAAAACTAAAAATGGAAAATTAATGAGGTCAAATGTATCATGTATCTTTAACTTACATAGTATTATCCAAGTACATGAATGAAGCTAATTTCAGAGATATCTGATTAGGATTTTAATGTTCACTGATGAATATGCATGCATGATATGCACACAAAAATCACCTGGGTTGATAGTATGAATTGAGTGTGACACACCTAATATGCCAAGGATGAAAAACATGGAACATTCGGTTCTTGTCTTGTGTTTGACAGCGATAAATATGCTTATTATGTATCAACATCACCATCTGACCAGTATGAACAAATTTTAGCATTGTGTCCCAACCACTCGGTAATATTCATGAGATGATAACCAATAGTGATAGGGCACATCTACTCATCATAGGGCATCTATACTAGGTATCACATTGATTCAACTTGTGTTTGTTGAGATAACATGTTTACAAGCTAGCCATCACATTAACACACACACATGCATGCACGCCAGCATGATCGCAAAGGTTACTGAGCCTTCGGCATCGTAACCAAATATCAACAAAGTTTTCCCACACGAATGTTGCAATGTATGTCTCTATCAAGTCCAGAACAAGCACACTACTGAATTTTTGATAGTACCAATTCTTCCATCTGAAGCGTCAAGAAAAAAAAAAAAAAAAAATTGTATCAAAATAGATCAATAACGTGAGTATCTACTGTACTTGAATCATGTCTCAATTTTCTTCATTTTCAACCTTACAACAATTTCGACAAAATAACAAGTCGCTCTAGTTACATATAATTATTGCAACAACCCCAGAGACCCACCCTTGACAATTTTGTCACTTGTTTTTTTAGACTAACATATTAAGCAAAAGTCAACACCACTCTGTGCCTGAGCTCTCTTATGGAGTCAATGACGGTTTCAAAGTTAATTGTCCGCCTTTGTACCCCTGGAGAGCTTCCTGTGGTGTGATACCGCACTTGGTGTTACTTCACCCATGCACTAGAATAAAGTCTTTGTAATCCATGCCAGTGTTATTCTTTTTGTACATTTTCAAAGATGAACCACACAATAGCCCTAGATCTGAGGGGGCAAAAATATGCAACTGATTTTGTTTTGACGTGAAACGTGAAAACGTTTCACAGTTGCATCAGCGTATTGAACTAAATATAATTAGATTATGTTAAAATACCTCCAAGAAACAGCTTAGTTTACGTGTTTCGTTGACTTGGTACAGAAGCTCCCACTCGCCATTCCCATCAGGCACGTTATTGTAGCCCATTGTGATCACCATGCTTATTGTTGGATCCGAACCTGAAGATGAAAAATAAATGGGAAATGTACAAACACTCAATCTATGTCCTGCTGACATATATACGATTAAATATCTACGGTGGTTTCAATTCTCGGATAGAGCAAAGTTACAGAGATTGACCTGCAAGAGTCACATAGATTGGCAGAGTTCTCCACGACGCAAACCCTCAAGCAGCCCCTTCTCTGGTCACCCACAGTGGGTGCCACTTTTAAAGGCGTGTTCAAAGGAGAGTGGATGAGTGGTGCTATATTCGCCTTTAAGTAACACTGTTTGATTGACAGGATAAATACGTTCCAAATTCTACAGAGTACAAAGACGAATCCCAGATTCCATATAGGGGTGGGGGGTGGGGGGTGGGGGGGCGTACATGCGACTCTTGGCTTGTTGAGCCGACTCTTCATGTATTACAATGACTCATCAAACTAAGACACCCATCAAGACATACATAACTGTCTTTTGCTGGGTTTTCACTGAATTTTTTTCACCTACAGTTGACACTTTCTTTTCTGCGATTATCTTCTTAACCACATGGCAAAAAATGCAGGTTGTTAAAATCACCAGAATTGATGCTTGGGAATAGCAATTCTTTGTGAAATAGTTTACATTTTTTAATTTTTTTTTTTTACCATTGCAAAGCCATGGAGAGCTCAGAGTTGCCCAGAAACATGATCACACACTAAGCAAAAACACAGAGGTATTAATAAGAATTTAATTAATACCAGTCTATAAAGATGCTAGTACTGTACATATTGAATAATTGTGGAACAGTTTTGGGAACTGAGGCCATGCAGATGACCACCGGATCAACCTACCAACAGCGACCTCGCTTGTGTGTTCTATGTCCAGTGTTAAAACGCCAACCATAAACTGGAACAGCCTGGACATTTCTAATTTGCCATGGGGTATCTGGAAGGAGAAAGTAATGTCGCTGGCAGGGATTTGCCTCGTAAGTGCCTCTTCGAAGTTGTCCAGTCTGTCACAACCATGCTTCCCTCTCGGTGGGAACAGCTTTCGGTGGTTCTGCGTGTGGTCTATGCATTTGGTTGCCAATACCCTCAGTGTGGTCGTAGGTGAAGGAGCTGCGAATCGGTAATAGGAAAAGACTGTCGATCAGTCACTATGTACAGTGTCTTTGTGAACATACTGTATACTCTGCAGTATGTTACCTATAGTAGTAGCTGTAGATGTTAGCAATTTATGGGTAACCAAGGAAGGTCAACACCACCATACCATACCAAAAACAAAAACAGCATATCTCTAGCAACATTTTCATCAATATTGATCTAGGGTTAATAAGTCACAGAATGGGTCCCAGAATGATCAATGCAAAAGCAAATTAAATTATTAAAATAGAGGCACTCGCAATACGTCATACATGTTTCCTTTGTTTTACCCAATCCAACATTAACCATGCTGTGTATTACTGCCATAATTCTGATGACTAATATCCCACTATATGATGTACAGTAAATCGTTGTTGATTATTAGTCATTCAGGTTTAATGTCGATCTCAAATGCCTCCCCAATTTTCATGTACAAAAAGGGGGTTGACCGGCTACATAATTATGTTGATAACATCTTAGCTATAGCACAGTGCACTTCGTCATAGTATATTCAATATATTACCTATCTTTTTACCTATTTTTTTTGTTTTTAAAGACATGTCAACCAAGATAGAGCCTTGGCACATAACCTGTACAACTTGATTCACTCTCAACCCCAGGGAGTCCCCTTCCAATAGTTTACTATCTACGATCATGACAATGTGTCCTCTAGTGAGTATCTCAGGAATCCTTTGGAATGGGGAATAGATAAACCACACATGATCAGGTATAAGGTTGGAGACAAAACAATTCTACTGTGTACATACAGTATATATTAATTACCTCTTTTTAATTAATTACCCAATGACCTAATTTGCTAATTATGTAGGTTGTCTTTATTGCCCTTTTATTAACAGCCTGCTGCTTTTCATGTTTCCTTTCTTTTTAATTTTACTTCTTACTCTTTCGTGTTTTATTGCCTTGCGAGCACTGTTTCCCTTTAAGTTTCAATAAAGTTATTCATACTCTAAGGAATTCCTTAAATATATAGAAATCCCACGAAAAATTCATGAAGCTCCTTCCACCTACAGTAATTTGTGACATTGTGAACAAGAAGAGGAACAACCATAAGTCACCATTATTTATCCATCTATGACTACAAATCAATCAAAGTTTATCCTCTATAATAAAAGTATGAGGTCAACATTTCACTGTCCTTTCTCAGAATTTTAAGAGATGCCACTGTTGTATGTCCTTCACTTTGTTCACAGGAGCTTTACTGTCATACAGTAGAGAAGAAAACAATTCTTTATTTTCTTTGGATACTGTGTGTCAACTTTTAGTTTAACCACAGAGCTGGCAAACAATATTAAAATAACAATAGGGTTGGGGCTTTTTATTGCCCTTAAATGACATTTAAAAAAGACTTATCTTAAACCCACTTTGTCCTCAAAATCCTATTAAATAGAGCCTTCAAAGCATTTGTATTGACAATAAAACTCCACCAGAGGGTTAATTCAGGTTAACTGTACATTGTCCATACTATACTGTGGTGTAGATACTTTAACTGGGGAGCTGTTTCTGCTCCCTGCTGTGAGTCACTATATTAGCAAAATGCAATGTACTTCTACTGCCTACTGTAGACATAGTATGAAATTTTGAACCTCATTATGTACAGTATGTATGCATGAGTAGCATGGAGTTATTGCAGAAATGTGCAGATGATAAAAACATCAGAAAAAACGTCAGTTACTTATAAATAATCTTCCTGTAAGAAACCAAATTTAACAGTTGATTAATAGAAACTGATTCCTTTTTGAGTTGACTTTTAATTTAAAATCATGTACAATATCTTTATTTATTATTATTATTATTATTATTTAATTTTAAAATCATGTCTCACCAATACTGTCAGTTTTGATAGAGAGACTCTACACACCAGTTCAGCAATGTTACTGTAACAGCACACCAGGGAGTTGGTAACTCCTTGATCAATCACATTTGGATACATGTACTGTACTGGGCCGTTCACACATGTACAGTATGTAGACATCACTACTGTACAGGACATAAAGTGTGCTATCTGTGATACTTTTACTCCAAAGGCTATTTAAGGTTGTCTCTTTAATACTCAAAGTGTGCTGGCCTTTGGTCTTCCTTTCTTCAAAACCTTGCTTAATGCTTTTCATGGGTAAACAATGCCTGACAATGTTAAAAGTTAAAACCAATTTGATTCTGCGAAGAATAGTAAAATGGCCTCCTGTAGGGCTGTTAATGCTCACATCATTCATGTTATGTATAGGCAGGGACGTTGCTACCTGGATCTTGTGATTCCCCCGGGGGGGGGGGGTAGAATCATACTATTCCAACTAGAATGATTATTTTTCAACTGGGTGGATTCGTAAGGAGGGGTGCCATACTGTAAGTTCGAAATTTTCAGTAGCATAACAGAGTGGGTTGTCAATTCTTTATGTTAAATATGCTTTTCCGGATACTTAGTAATTTATACTAAAGTGCTCAATAACCAATTGGCTGCATTCAAAAGTTTTAAAGTTAGGTTGTAGTATTTTCAACTTTATTCTGGGTTGTACAACCTGGACTAAACAAGATTTCAGTTGATTTTAAGTTTGAATTTTGTCAAATCTTGTGAGAATGTAAGTCTCACATCATAGAAATATTATTATTAGAAATAGCCTAATATTATTGACTCAGAAATCAGAATTATCCTGTTAGGACTTAGGAGTGCAATCAGCTTAAATTATTTTAAGAGATGTTGCATACAATATAAAATTTTCCAACTGTCATGTTTTTGGACACCAATTTTTCAATTATTGGAGATTCAAGCCAATTATTGGTGAGGGGGGGGTGTGACACCCCCCTCCCCCTTATGTCCATGTGTATTGGCTAGTACTGTATATGTATATATTGCATACTGTATATATATGACCAAAAAATCTTTGTTATCCTCTTATATAATATATACCTACATAGTGTGTTACTGTACACTACAGTACTAGTTCATGCCAAGTGATTAACAAAAGTTTTCTGATACACTGTAAAGCTGGATAAATGGTGACCTTGACAAACAATGAATAAATTCTACAATTACTGTTAAAATTCTAGTTAATACGTTTGGCAGCAGCCAAGATATAAACAGGACATCTAATATGTACTCTGTATTAATATCCTCTAACAATAACCCTTATTATAAACCCTCAACCCCAGCTATTTCATAAAAAGTAATTTCTATGTAAGTGGTTTTAATACAAACAGGACACCAGAAGTGTGTTCCTTTTAGTTGCCTGCTTCATGCCAAAGGCTACTGTCATAAATCTGCATTGACAATCCTGTCCACACAGTACACATACCATTACCCCTATTAAACTAGCAGATACACTAACCATTTTAACAGGAAAACATGAACCACAAGAGCTCCATGCTGAGAGGGTAGGTGTACTGGTGTACAAAATCTGATCAAGGCAACTAATTCAATAAGAGGGGTGGGTGTGTAAAGGTTTAAATATGTGAGAGTTCCAAAAACTATTTGTGTTAGCAATCATAAGGAATAAAAGTTTAAATGAAGATATTTTAAATTAAAGAAACGGAATCTTTCTTTTCAAGACATTATTAGGTTCTTGGTCTGACCTTGATATGGTTAAGGTCAGGTGTCTCCATGTTTTAAAGGAGATGTATGATTTGTTTGGAATTTTAGTTCCTATTTAAAGTAGCTCTGTGAGAGTAAATTTTGAACATTTTATAGATCAATTGATGCTATTCCATATTTAAATCTCACACTGGAGAAATATGGGTCAGAAACTTGACAAGTCAAGTTACATAAAAATTCAAACAATAAAATGACAAGTTTAAAGAAAAATTGAAACTTTTTCACAAAAATTTCTTCTTTGTTGTTATATACTGTATATAAACAATGTCTCAGTGATGAAATTTTAGAGATTGCATCAAATCATTAAATAACACTTGTGTAGTGAAAATATATTTTGGAGATCAAACATGGTTTTCTTTTGAGTAAATAGTTGACATCCTTTATAAAATTATCAACTAAACTGAGAACACTGCTTCAATTTAATTACCAACCAAATAAAAAAGGCCTCTTGTACTCGCACCACATATAGTTCATTCCACTAAATTTAGAGGGGGTTCTTTAAATATCAAGGTGTGACATAGTCACAATGGAATGCACATTAAAACTCTAAAATTCAAAGCATCCTGCTATTTATTACCTGCCCATGTCGATGGTCGTAGACAAAACAATGTTCTTCTGAACATTGGAACACCAGAGAGCATTCACTGAGATGAAGTGTGGTAAAGCTGTGATATTTAGTAATACAGGTATATTAACCACTGTGGGCTAATTATAATGTTTCACTCATTCATGAATGAGTCAAATCTTAATGTTTGGCTCTGGACTGAATCCATGGTAGCCTCAAGAACAAAAACAAAAGGCCAAATGTGTCACTATTCATTATGAGCAAAAAAATTTGAAAGAATAATGAAGGCCTTCTGTATAGGTCTGGTCGAATTGATGGAGTCTATATAATATTACAGTGCGAGTAAATTTAGAAATTATGGGAAAGTATTATAATAATAAAACTCAGCAGTTACTTTTAAGACGTCTTATGCACTATTAAAGGGTGTGAAGACTCGCGCAAAAAGAACGTCTAATGCCGGTAATTTGACCTAGTTTCGAATGAGGTGTTACAACAGAAGTGTTAAACACCACCATCGATCCCAGAAAATACACACACAGCTTGCTACCATCGGTAATTAGACACTAGTGTACAGTCAGTACATATATGCTGCAATCAATACCCACAGCACAGTACAGTATACAAACGATACAGCGATGGACATCTCAGGTCCAGCTAATGATTACAAGGTATCACGTTTCATTACTGTCTGCATTTTGTAGCGACACGAACAAATCGTCATTGGCGAGCAACAGAAAGTTAACTTTTTCAGATGGCTGCACTCGGTTTGGGGCGAGTCTTCAATGCCTTTAAGCTGTTGGGATGTCCCTTGTAACAATTATTTTGTCTTGTGCATTTAGAATTAGATGTCCATAACTATTTGGATGGATTAATATACTGTACACTGTACCACACAGTACAATAGGTTAGCCCGGTTTCATAGCTCTAATGTCATGACCCAAATGTTGCATTGAAAGCAGTTTTTCAAGCTGATTTTAGTCACATTGTTGGCACAAAATCTCATTAGGATTTATAAATCTCTTTTAAATTACATGTTCAGTGAATTCATAATTTATTTGGTATCACATAGCTACGGTATTTGCTATGCAAAATGTGTTATAAATTGCTACATGTCCATGACATTTAAGACTGAGGATTAAATGTTTTGCAGTTTGTCTATCTCAATTTTGCTTTAAAGCCTAATTATGTATTCCATTAAAAACATGAATAACCAATTCTTCACTCTACAATCCTTTTGGTACCATTTTTAATGTTTGCACTGACCCTGTGTTGACAACATGGGACCCAATGTTATTTTCTCTCAGCAAATGAAATGGGCCAACATTTTGGTAACAGCGTACATCGACATGCGACTTTAGCAATCGCACGATGATGTCGATGTACGCTGTTACAAAAATTGTTGGCCCATTTCATTTGCTGAGAGAAAATAACATTGGGTCCCATGTTGTCAACACAGGGTCAGTGCAAACGTTAACCAGGCCAATGCACGAGGTCATTTATTAAATTTGACCTTTGAACAGCTCGCTATGCTCCTGAAATATTATTCAGAGGGCGGGAGAGCCAGATCTTACATAATGCCATCTGTAATCGCGCTAGGCAATACACCTGCCTGCGCATGTGTCCAATTAATGTGTTGGATAATCAAAGGCAATGTTATGACTGTCTGAATTTTTCATTCCCTCACACTATGCGAATCCAGGGCCAGAAATTTGGGGAGCAATTCTTGTAATGGTTGTACTTAGCAGATTATGTATGGCATTCTATATGTTACCAATCCTATCATTTAAAGATTGTTAAGACCTTCCTGATTGAATGTATAACGAAGCTTTTACACACAGGTTACGTGCAAAGTAGGGAAACATTGTTCATGCTTTGACTTGGAGACTTTGCAAACTAGTATAGCCAGGCTATATGTCATGGTATAATCTATCTTGTGGTAGGCCTAAGTAGGGCCTACCACTAACTAATTAGTAGGCCTAATCATGCCATGGGCTATTAAATAAGTGGTAGACAACACCGTTAAATACTTACCAATTATTCCCCCTACGAGGAAACATACTATCTGCAAAAATAAGAGAATTCCACAAAAGATAAGAATCTTTTTGGTACTCATATTTTCTAGTATAACCCCAGCCATCTTGGCAATTTTAGTCGAGTTGCTGAGTTGAAATACTTCGATCGATTATGATGCCTATCAATGTCTTGATCGGTTGTTCCAATCTTACTTTCACAAAGAGGTCGTAGAAGTTAATGAACTTTCTTGAAGCGTTCACGATACTTGTCATGCAACACTCCAACTTGTAAGTTAACACAAATCCAACCATACAATTGAAAAAGTTGTATTATTTCAATAGCGCGCCTGTCGTACTCGTAGCTAGCCTATTGACTGCAGAAACACCATGGCCACTTAGCCTTGCACTCAACACTTTCTGGAGTTCTCCTATGTTCACTGCTGTGTGTTAGAGTGTGTGTAATAGGCACATAAGTAATCCGAACAACGTTAAATGACCCTGAGAGAACATTGTGAAACAAGATACTGTTTTGGCATCATTGCTATGCAAGCCTGCTTGACGAGTCTTTGTTAATGCGAGTTAAATGTACATTTCCTCTCTGATGGACTTATAAATGGAGTAAGCGCAGATCGTAGACCAAATTTTCTTTGGAAATGGATGAGACTGGACTGAATCTTCAAAATG
>KN889791.1:0-12706 GCA_000934455.1 Apostichopus parvimensis | reverse complement strand
TCGACTTTGTGCGCCAGAATTATCTTGGAGTATTTAATTTGCAGCGTTCGTTCGAAAGTATTCGCAACGTTTTCCACAGGGTAATGACAATCGGCGGTCATACGAAGAACAAGTAATCTGTTCGAAAATTCAATGTACATTTTATCAGTCAATCGGATTATAGCAGCGAAAACAAATTTTATATATGTATATAGGGACGTATTGCGAGGGAGGGGGGGGGGGTGGTGGCATCTGATGTTGCAAGGACAATAGCCAGTGATTGCTTAGTATCAAATAACTAGTGTTTCAGGAACACACGAATGTAAGTTAATATAGCTTCCCTTCATTGATTTGCATACATAAATATAAACTTACTGAACAAATGTCAAGTATGTCATGTTTACAGTCATATTAAACAAACATGCAGTATTATGTATTTATAGTGAATTGGTTAGCTACAGAGCTGCGTATGCTACCGGTATATTGAGATACATGCCTACGACTCTGAGCAGTGGCGTAGGAAAGTACTTTTGAGTGGGGGGGGGGGCTGAAGACTGATGGCCGGCCTGGGGGAGGGGTCTTTTTTTTAATTTTTTTTGCATTTCCAGGTGGCCTCAGATGCAATTTGGTGCAATATAGCACACTTCAACACCCACTCCATTTTGTAAATAATTTTGCATTTTCACCTGGCCTTAGATGTAATTTGGTGCTCCAAATGTGATTTTTTTTCTCATTTGGAAATGAAAAAGGGGTTTTCTGACTTGCGGAGCGGGGGGGCGGAATGATACTTCCGCCCCACCATATTTTTCACTGGGGGGGCTGGCGCCCCCCAGCCCCACCGGTTCCTACGCCCTTGACTCTGAGTTACACCAATTCGAGATAAAAACCATTACCTGTCGTAGGGGCGATCTAGGTCCAGTCCTACTATGTCTTTGCGTATTTGTTTGATTTGAATGGCATCGATTTCTGACCAAGACTTTGCGCTGAGTGGTCGATGAAGAACATGGAGGGCGTCCTCCGAGGGATCTCCACCAAATATACTACTTTTGGTCGATCTGTTGATGGAAATAACATTAAATATCGGTTAACCCTGTTTGCTCCTCAGAAAGTAAGAAGTAAAGTTTTCGTTACTGGTAGGTTTGTTATTATGTTAGGCAGTGTTCATCGTCGAACACTGTCCGGTTGGTTAGGATTTTGGCATATTTAATATCCATCAATAGTTTTATGCCTACCTCACCACTGGAGAAATTTGGGGACCGGGGTTCTCTCTCAGCCACCGGCCTACTTCCGAACCTCTTCCTCCACCTCTCACCTTTTTGTTGGCAGATCCTTGTTTGAAAGGCTTGGTTTTCTTACAGACACTTATCTGCACCCAAGGAATATAAATAATTGGCACCCGAGAGATTTTATCTCGACTAACTATGGTTTCTTTAAAGGAACTGTATACTAACCTGATAATGACGCCATCCTCTTTTGATGGTGGCATGGTAGGTTTTTCAGTCCTATCCTGCTTCTCATCTGCCTTTGTCGATGTCAGAGCAGAAGTTTTGAACGGATTCGGTGGGCAGGAGATCGTTACCGATACCGGCTGTTCGAACTCTTTCGGCGTAGAATGTGTAAGGTGAAGTATAGGACTGGCAGATATTAGATCTGAGCAATGTTTCATTCTATATTTGAGTTCACTGACGGCTTGCTCTGCTGGTTGAACCTACATGTAAACAAAACAAAGCAATTACATGCAGTACACGGTGCCTGGTAGTGCATACGTTGTGAGGAGACATGTGTGTGAAAAACGGAAACGGTTGCGCATGAGTAACCGGTGTGAAGGTCTATCTCGAAACATGATTACCATTTTGTTATCGAATACAAGAAAGTGCTACCAAAAAAAACAATTTGACAACAATCTTTGTGCATTTATTAGTATTTTCTCGCTCCTTGAAAGAAATCATTAGGCTAATGATGATATTACCACGGTGGGAACAGACAGATCTAAGGGAACACATTCTGTATGAGTCCCTTCATAATGTTAATTATTAACTTCAGGTTCCATATCATCTCAAAGCAGTATTTTTTAATCTTTTCCCACTAATCGCACTCCTTAGCAATCGAAAAAGTTTTGCATTTCCTTTCCCAGCTTTGGATGAACTTATGTTTTTTTTTCAGGAAAGTGTTTATTTAAGTATATGTACAGCTTCGCATCCATTGAAGTCCCTTCTCTCACCTCTATGGTGCCGTGTACTTGGGATAGGAAGCGCTGTCTTAAACGGAGAATCTTGCATATTCATATCTGCCGCTCTCTACATTACGTCGAACATATAGAAACGTCTAATCCTTAGCTCATTTGCTTTTACAGTATAACTGGTTCAGTGGTTTTTCAGATACCCCACCCCTTCCCCACTCTGTACTTCACTGAATTATCCTCTTATTTTCAAGAGCACCCCTCCCAATCCAACTGAGCCCTTGGTGCGAAATAGTTGCCCCTCTGCATTGGCTGTCACTCAGCCTCTCGTGACGTCACAAAATTCTCGTCTTCATTCGTCATGTTATGCAAAACACTCACACCTTAATTAAATAAACTATTGTGTAGACTGCCAGCTATATGTGGTACCTGTAAAGAAGCGGTCATGAGACTGCTTATTCCCGCCGGATAGTTCAGAGCAATCCGGGCATCGATCGAGGATTTCAGAGAGCCACCTTTCTTGGTAATGGTAACGCGGTCAGTTAATGGTCTGGCAACTACAGCAAAAGCTCCACATCGACTGGCTCTAACCTCCATGAAAGGACCCTATAAAAGTATATAAAAATAGGGGTTGTGAATGCCTGTAGTTCTAGCCAACTACATATGGACCCAATAACTGAATTTTATCATAACCGAACAACCAACGCCAAGCATGCAGTCATAGTTTAAAGTATTGATTGCAATCAGTATTCGATTTATTATCCCCTTTTCAGTTTCTTCAACTTTTTCGATAAGATAATGTATACGAGGACAACTTTGATACAGTAAAGCCTATCAATTTTAGTGATATTCTTTTATCAGTGCGATATAGATATACATGCGATTGGAATGAAGAAATTGGAGAAATAGAATCTTCTACTTAAACAAAAGCGATATGGAATTAGACACTTTTATTTATATGTTTTGTTACTATACTTCGTCTACTACGATACAGCACGATATATCGTCACCTTAACTTCAAAACAACGTCTTAATCCCCTCTCAAAACATATTGAAGGAAATCACTTAGTCGATAAGTACGTACCTTATGTTCAGGAAAGACGCTTTCTTGAGACAACGTTGGTAGAATGGACCACGTAGGTTCATTATCCAGTTTCATCTTTATTACAAGTTCGCGGGTGCTTGCCATTCTTGGTGTCACTGTGTACGGTATGGCAACAACAAGTCGGTGTTCTCTCTTTCGGGTTTTCTGTTGGATACCTGAATCCTCAGTTCCGCCTCCTAAGTCAACATCTGTTTCAAAAACATGGAGGGGAAATTACTTCAATTGAGAAACTTCTGAATAACGCGATATTTGGCCCACCTATAGAATTAAGGTTAATCTCTGCAGATTCCTACATTATGCATAGTTGCTAAGCGCAGCTACCTCCCCCCCCCCCACACACACACACACGCATACATACTGGAAAAGCTGTGGGCCCCGTAAAAGAAAGCTTTGGCCTACACCCTAAAGAGAGAAGTCTAGCTACGCCACCGGTTAAACGATGTCTCGGTTCGCCATTATAATTCAAACTTTCGAGTTTTCACTCCGACTTTTTCTAACACATCACGATACTGTGATGTAGCGCAAGTATGTCTTATAGTATGATCCATGTAGTGAAAGCTACCTAATTCCTTCTATTCATATGTACAAGGAACAATCCTGTGGACACCCGATGTGAGCTCACCAACCTTATAGTAAAGTTTGGACCTAAATATAGCTTTGCATGCATGGGTAACAGCACCTTTAAGCCGGACTGCACTGTACCCGTGTTTGGGCTATGTAATAAACATATGGGAGTACGTTAGTGTGTAAATGGTAGGGGAACAGGTAAGTGAAGAACACTGCAGATAATTTTTCTGTCTTACCTTCGTTACCTTGTTCTCCGGCAGCTGCTTCTTTTTTCCCCGTCTCCTCCCCTTTCGCCTCCCCTTTCTCCTCCCCTTTCTCCTCCCCCTTCTCCTCCCCCTCCTCATCCCCTTTCTCATCCTGTGTTTGTTCTTTGTTTTCCACATCCTTGATATTTTCATCCTCTTTGTCGTCACTGCCAGCATTTTCATCGTTGTCCTCTTCTTCAGCAGCTTCTTCGAAATCATCGTCCTTGCTGTAATCTTCTTCTGACGTCACTTCCGCTAACATTATGACGTCACTTACAAGTTCTTCACAATCACCGACAACTGATGAGCTGAGATCAGGAGCCAATCGGCAGGTAAACATGTTAGGGTTCTCCTCAATTTCATCGTCATTACTCCTGATGATGCAACCAATTACTGAATCATCTTCAGCATGTGACAGACGAAGTCTGGCAAGTGAAAGAAAATCAGAAATGTACACTTGAAAAGCACAAAGATGGTGCCACATTTTCAAAATGAACCTAACTCAGCCTTTGAATAAGCGATTTGTAATAATTCTGTCGCAATTAATAGTACCGTAATTATTAAAGGGTTCGGCGAAATAATTTTATACGATTACAAAACTATCACGATTTCTGAACAACCAGAAAATGCCAATTAATGAGACCAACGGACCAACCCGTCTCCTTTATCCCAATCACCGCCACACACATATCCTTAAGCAACTTGTAAATCATGGGGCAAATTTGGCAAAACTTTAATCATTCGGTCTTTGTACAATACTTATTATGTATCTCAAGTTATCATTATTGCTTCCAGTTTTAGAAATATTCATATATAACACTGATGTAACATTAAACTCACGGATAATACGGCCATTCTAATGGTTTCTGGCTTCTCTGGGATGACCTACTGGAAGAGGGTCGTGGACTTGATGATTCAGTCGTTTCATCATGTTGTAATCCTTGACTAGCAGGTCTTGATGTGCTGCTTGGAGGTCGTGAAGCTTGACTAGATGATCTCGATTGCTCTTTGTTACTCTCAGAACTGTCGCCATCTTCTTTTGTTACGTCATCAGTAACATCATTCTCATCACTTGCGATTTCTTCTTGTTTCGAATTTGTATCCTGTGATTCTTCAGGGCTGTGTCTCTTCTCTGTACCTGCGTCCTTTTCATCTACGCCGCCATCTTGGCTTAGAAGTATCCTTTCTTCATCATCAATTTTGTCTTCGTCAGCTTTGGCATCAGTATCGTCTGCCTTCATCTTTCCCTGTCTCTCATCCATCTCCTCCTCTTCATCAGTGTGTTCATCTTCCTCGAGTTCAGCTGCTCCGTCTGACTCTTCTGTGTGTATGACGTCATCAACCTTTGCTGCTTCCTTTTCTGCGTCTTCCGCCATGACGGCTGCTTGCGCTGCAGCGAGTTCTACCTCTGCAGCTAGCTGACTGGTCTGAGAAACCTCAAGAGCAAGACGTGCTAGAGCTGCTCTTGCATTACTGAGAGAGACCTGTGCCTTGGTGTCACCCACTTTGTTATCTACGATTTGAAATGAGACGAAATTTATAGAAATCGAGTCAAAGTGGAGAAAATTGGCATTAATCAAAATGTATGTGGACTCATTCAGTAAATTGATTTTTCAGTAAACATAAAATATATTAATTGTAAAGGAGACAGGTAAATTTAGTTTAGTTGAAAAATAGGATCAAGAGGGACCTAAAGTTTATAAGCTATAGAAAAGCTCTTCTGCTGGACAGCAACTTCGTAATAAACTAAATTGGTTCTGAATTAAACGCGACAAGATTGTAAACTTTGTTTTCAGTTTGAAGTGCTCAATCAACTTACCATGGCAGGTATTTCAATATTTGTTGTGTAGCTGTACTCAAACAAGATAAGTCTGACCAAGAATACCGTCACCATGGAGACACAACGCTTAATAGCCGCCATTACAATACAAGAAATATAGATAATACAACAGGTATAGCGTGCTGCTTACCGTGGAAAAAATAAACCACCCATTTTACCATAGGCTAGTTAAAGTGGAGTAGCCACATTTTTTCTTCAAAATTACGGATCATTTTGTAAGGAATGGACTAATGTTTTGATTTTATTGATGATTTGATCCCAAGTTTAATTGTGATGTTACTCCACCTAATGTACAAATGAACTATTTGAATTCCATAACAGCCCTGGCAAATGTTTGGTTTTGTACCACTGACGAACATTAATAAACCCAGTTACATGACCAAGGAAGAGAGATACAGAGAAAACATGTTCCTTAGTTTGAAACTTGCCCTTGTTATGGTACATTTATAAGTCCGGTCATTAAATTTAGCTTTAAAATTCGTCGAACACTTTTAGAGCCCCCCCCCCTCCTCCCCGGCACCGCCCGCCGCTCCGTCCGTTCAATATGACGGTTCCCTTGGTTATTTTACATGAGTATGTAGGCTTATAAAAGATAGTTTACTTCAATTTTGAAATTATAACAATATACGATGTCTGCTTAATAATGTTATAAAGCAGAACGTTAGAGCAAACAAGGGAACGGAAATATTTCTGGTACTTACCTTACAACTATTGCAACTATATTCAGATGTAATACACAGTTTTAACTAAAAGATAAACCTCTCCAGAAATAAACAAAATGTGATAAAAAAAAGTTATCTGCTCCAGGAATGAATTTCTTCTGAAATTACAGTTATGTTATTTGCTCCTGAAATTAGACACCTTGCTTGGTGTAAAAACTATCAGGTATAAATTGGCGTGCACGCCGTCAGGCAGTCAAACTGTTGCACCTTCATAACTTCCAAAGAGGGTTGCCTGGTCCATGTTTGCTCAAAACACTTTAGGACTGTTAGCCGTGACTAAGAAACTTTGATCTTTGGATAACGACAGAGGGTATATATAAATGGTCAATATTTACACAAATTAACGCGAGTAGATGGCGTCGTCTGAAGAACAGACTATGTGCAGAAGTATTCATATATGTAGTTTCAAGGTAATAGATATGAATGGTCCCACCTCTTAACTTCATAAATTGAAAACAAGTTTACATATTTTTGCCTCAATTGTAATTCAAAATTTGTGGAAGATTAGGGATCCATTAAAGTACTCTACAAAATGACCATTTCTGCCCGAATCACGATTCTTTCAACAGTAAAACAGTATCATAATATCACAGTAAGCATGCATGCAACTTATATACTCAGTATAGCCTGAACGTTGCATCTTCTCTAACGCCCCCCCCCCCACCCCCCAAAAGAAATGAAAATACATTTTTTCAGTTCAAACCTATTATTGACATTTGCAAATTTGATCATTTTTTTTATCTACATAAGAAAAAGTATGCACATTCCGTGTCATTGCTTGACCTATTTCAAGACTTTGACTATTTTCGTATAATGCACCAACTTCACTTCCAAAAACATTCAAATATTACGTAAAACACCCGGATAATTTCCATAGCATTCAACTCAATGTGCGCGAAGATGCAGAACCAACAGGAATGATTGTATGCACAATTTTCTATCACGTTATTGTTTTGCAAACTGAGTTCTTTGTTTTTTTTTTATATGTTTGTTCCTTTATATCTTTGATTCGGATCTATTGATTATTCGATTGTTTGTTTGCTTCGATTTTGTTTTATCTTCAGTAATTTTTTTAATCGTTCCCTTTAATATCTGTGGCACTGATGACAATGATAAAGTAATAATCGCAAATTAACTTCTCACCTTCATTCTTTTCTGAGTTTGTTGTCTTTTCTTCTCTTCCAATGTTGATCTGATCTTGAAGGATCTTTCTAACTGTCTCTAGCTTCTCGCGGATTTCATCTGCATCTCCACAGAGCTTCATGCTTTCTGCATGACGATTTTCTAAAGTGTACGACAAGTCCGTCAAAAGCCTCCGTAGATTAGACGTATCACGTGCTTCAGTTGACGTTTTTAGTCTGTTTGCTTCCACTTCGAGAGTTTCTACAAATTCCAACAAACTATTGTCATCTTCCTTTGAATTCACTTCTTTTCCATTCTGTACACTTTCCTTCTCGTCGCCATTCGGTGCAGTTGCGTCGTCACTCGTAGTCACAGCGCGAGGTCGTCTAAAACCATTATGCAGCCCTTTGTTACCATGTTTACTGACCCTGTTCATGGTGTTGTCATCGTTTCTTTCTTTTAAGTTTGCCCTTTCTTGTTTTGAGTGGGATGTTTTGGATCCAGTATTCACGTCACCTTTCACGACCTCTGCAAATGACTGCTGTTGTCTGCTATTCATTTTCGTCGTCGTTGTCGTCACAGACGAGTCAGGGTCATTCTGATGACGACTACAGTGTTTTTCTGTTGCGTCCATCCTCGATTTAGATTATTTCTGTTACGAAAATGAGAAAATAGTAGAAGATGAAGAAGGAGCTATTAATTTATCTGACAAAAAAACAGCAACGTAGAAAATCACTTTATGATATAAAACCCAAATTCAGATTCATTTGCGTTGGATGGCAAATTACGGTATTGTAGATACACATTTGCTATAAAAAGTAACACGTCTATGTACGTACAGAATTTACGACGGCAACAAGAAACGCCAAAATTTCGGACCCCTTTCTTTTCGCCGAGGATCCACCGGCAAGTTAAGAAGTAATATAGGTCCTACCTATGTTGTTATATATGCTTCTTCAATTGAATATTCCAGACTGTTATTCCTTACAACACTTACGCACTACTTATCCTAACAATCTAACAAGGTAACAAGTACATTCCAATCGTATAGTCTGAAGGATTTCAATCGATTTCATCTCATAGATAAATCTTCAAGAGACCATTTGTAAAGCCCCTCACTATTGACACGGGAAGGTTCCCCTTGAATTGTGCTTATCGATTTCTTGGGTAAGTTTGTTAACAGTTGGATCATGAAAACATTGAACAGGAGGTGACGTATGATCAGATTTTCCCTGGAGTTAAAGGGTGGGATCTTAAGGATATCCTTTCAAGGTCAACGTTGCCATGGTGAGTATAAGAACGAAAAGCGTTTCAACATTGTTCTTTTTGTCCACATTTTCTAAAAAGATGCTACGGTCTGATCAAATATCTCCCTCGATATTGTACTTTCCTAACAAGTTCGGCCATGAGCTTCTACATCATGGCACAACAATATTTATGACCACTAAGAAATGCATTTTAATATAATGAAAACCAACGGTTATTGAGGATTTCAGAAGCTCACGTTGAATTTCTATCCACGTAATGATCTTGTGTGTATCCCGGTAAGTTACCAAGCCTATTTTTTCTTCGATGACTTTTCACTATGCAGAGAATTACAAGGGGCAGGCGGACGTGTAATTTTCTCACTCAGGACCACCACTTAATTACCCCATTCAACAGATGAGATTGTATACCTCATGCGTCTGGCCAGTTTCTCAAATATATTGAGGTATAGGTGAAGGGACCTCATTCATCATCATTGCAGTGCATTGCCATATGATCGAAGTTGTTTCGAAACTACCATTTCCCTATTCGCAAACCAGAAATACCAACACAACGCAAAAGTCAGTACTAATACTATGCATTCGAATTGTACAGTGTGTATAACGTTCACCAGAATGGCCCTAAATTTCAGCACGATAAATATTGCTAGAAGCTTCCAAAAGTATACTTTTCTGGAGGTTCTGATTCTTCTACTCTTTTTTTCACAGACATTCACGCGTGTTACAAAATAGACTATTGAATGTCGTAATTTGTCACGGTCAGAATGAAAACTCCTGTTCGAGCCGTGCAAGGCAGTTTGGATAACCACCGGTACGGAGTTATAAAGTAGTTGGAATTTGATCATGGGTGACCATAATCTGAATTTCTAGCATATTTGAAGGCATACTGATGACCTTTAAGTTTTAAATGGTTGAAAAAGTACTTGTGGGATGGGTTCTGACCCTCGTGACATATTCACATTGAAAAGGCTTGGTGTAACCAGCCTCTCCATCTACAGGAGGGGACAGGCTGATGTAGGGATCTTTCCATCAACAGGAGGGGGGGGGGGGACAGGCTGATGTTACCAGCTTTTCCATCTACAGGAGGGGGCAGGCTGATATAACCAGCCTTTTCATCTACAGGAGGGAGACGGGCTAAATGTTACCAGCCTTTCCATCTACAGGAGGGGGCAGGCTGATATAACCAGCCTTTTCATCTACAGGAGGGAGACGGGCTAAATGTTACCAGCCTTTCCATCTACAGGAGGGGGCAGACTGATGGGAAAAAGGAGCTTAGGGAGGGGTAGTATGTACGTTTTCACATTTTACATTAACATAATGGCGAAGAAGGGTATTTGTGTCATATTCCACCCCATCTCGCATTTTTACTGGGGTGGACAAGCTAAAAATGGCGGGTTGCTTGAGTTCTAATGAGGAGAGGGTGGGGTGGGGGTGGGGTGGTGGCTGTAGGTCGTCCTCTGTCCTTTAAGACTAATGGTACTATGAAAAGTATCCGGGTGATGAACATATTTAGAATCCAGCAATAACACGTAACAGTTATCACTCATTGGTAAAATAATCTGGAAGGTGTCGTAGGTTTGAGCACCCTATACTAGCCTACCCAGTGCACATTGCTCAATCCGGTATAATGAGTTTTCATTGTCTGCCCCCTTTGTTTCAGCCAATTTACTATTCTCTGGCCTTGTACTGAAAGTTGATTCGACAACCCCTGCCCAATCACATTTTATTCTTGTTGTATTTCACTCGTTTCTTTACACGGCGGATTTTATTAGGATATATACTTGGTAAACGAAAATATGATTTCGTTAAAAGTTTTAATCCTTAGTTTGGCCTATATTACGATGGCCCATTAGGGCCATAGTGAGAAAAAAAAAATTGTCAAGTAAAAAAAAAAAAAAATTGACAAGTGGAAAAAAAAAATTCCATCAAAACAATTAATCTGTCGTAACAGATTATTTAATCTGTCGTAACAGATTATTTAATCTGTCGTAACAGATTATTTAATCTGTCGTAACAGATTATTTAATCTGTCGCAACAAATTAGTCTACGTCAGGCGATGAACGACGAAAAAACACACACGAGTATTCAATTGTAAAGAATATATTTATCCAAAGCCAAGCCTGGGCACGAGCAGGGTATGAAGAGAGAACTCCAACCATAGAAATTGATAAGGATCCTTATCAATTTCTATGACTCCAACACAATAACGCTGAACAATACCACGGAGAGGCGTTAACTGTCACAACACAGTGCACGTGCAACATATACAGTAGCGCATTGCACATGATATATTCCACTTACCGAACAGTCATAGAAGTAAGTACGTAGCCAGTACTAGGACTAGGAACGCCATCAGTGATGCCTTTGTATTTCGGCGTGTGTTTTTCCATGTAAGTTTAATGTTGTATTCGTTGGAAACATGTAAAGTTAGTTATACATGTTAAGTTATACTTTTCTGGTTAGAAAGACTAACTTTAAGCCTAGATCTTCGGCTTCATGGATGTTCAGAGTTAGTCATAGGTCTACGAACAACCCTAAGTTGCCTAACGTTACATAAAGCTGTTATCGGGCCTGGCCTAACCATGAATGATACAAGCTAAGTTAGATTTAGTTGAAATAAAGTAAACCCATGGCCCAAACTTCACTATACATTACTAAGTTGAAGCAAGATTGGGAGGGAATTCATACCACTGCTTCGTGGCCTAGTATTTGACTGATCGAGTTTAACACATTATTAAACAATTGCTAGGCTAGGCCTATAGTCAGTATTGCTAATTTCGGAACACTGCGAATTTCGGACACCCCTAAGAAATGCATGACACCCTACAGGAAGAGCCAAATTTCACTAACAAGTACGAAGCTACAGTTATTTTCTCTCCAAAATGACCCGTGTGCAAGTAAATACTTACATATTTGTCAATAAAATGACGGAGATCTATGAAGTCTGTTATAATTACTGAAAGAGCAACTGCGCCACCAATTTTATCACCAGCGCCACACTGTAGGCCGGGTGTCCGAATATTCGCAATACTCGAGCAAAGAAATACCAGTTCCACAATCACAAGAATCTTCGTGGAATACAACGTGAAAACAGTTTGCAGGAAAGAAAGTTTGGCCGTGTATCGTACTATAACATACTTCTCCCACCATATCAAGTATATTTTCAGGTGATTTATACCAAATAGATATAGTTTTGGGGTGTTTTAAGGCTTAGGTGTCCGGAATACGAAGTGCCCATGCTACTACTAGTACTACTTTTTCAGAAAACAGCCTACTGAAATAAACAGTTCAAAAGCCATTAATAGCAGACTGGCCTGCATGAGGGAAGACCCCCCCCCCCCACCAATCTGCCAACAGTGATATAGGCTAGATAAGCATGTGCAGAAAATAATTTTGTCCTGTACATAAAGCATGATAATAACAAAGTATTCATGTAAATTGTGTTATATGAAAGACATTTGATTAATGGAGGTGCATGGCAGCATTGTTGTTTGACCCGGCATTATTGGTAATAGCTTTGCAATTATGAAGAACTGATTAGTCAGCATGTACGAGTGTGTTTTAGTAAGCATTCGTTTTATGAATACATTTTGGTAGTGATGTTTATATTTTTGTTGCATTATTTCTTTTAAGGGTTTGCTGATGAAAATGTCAACCAGAAAGGACAAAATAATGGAGAGG
>KN889789.1:0-27804 GCA_000934455.1 Apostichopus parvimensis | reverse complement strand
ACCAAATTGCATCTAAGGCCAGGTGAAAATGCAAAATTATTTACAAAATGGAGTGGGTGTTGAAGTGTGCTATATTGCACCAAATTGCATCTGAGGCCACCGGGAAATGCAAAAGAAATCCAAAGGGGAGGGAGACACCCACTCCCCTTAGACCCCTCCCCCAGTCCGGCCATCAGTCTTCAGCCCCCCCCCCCACTCAAAAGTACCTTCCTACGCCACTGCTTAAATCAGTGATCAGTCATATTTACTACAATTTCCTTGCCACTTTGAGAAAATGTATCTTGCGAACCTTAAACTCCACCATACAAAACTTCGTATGATTTTGAATACTCTAAAAAATATGCCTAATAGAAATACCGTACAACGTTCGCCAGCTTCAATTCGGTGTATTTATGTACTAATTTTGCTATTGGGTGGGTTGACCCTGTTCGCTAGCTTCAAGTATAAGTTCAGTATATCAGGGACGTAGCCGGGGGGGGGGGCAGTGGGAGCCCCCCCCATTTCAGTGTCGAAAAAATGTTAAAAACTGTTGAGTCTTTTGCATGGTATTTTGTCAGTGCTCTTTTGATCTGGAATACTCGTCAGCTCCGTTAACTCGATTATAATCGTAGTAACATTCAGGCCTACTGATTCAGCTACTTAGTTTGGCAGATGCAATTAGCTTAATTTAGCCTATAGCCTATTACCAGCCTACAGTTGGCCACTGCGTAATAAAATACATATTGCCTACCTAACCGCACTCGATGGAGAGTCACGAATCGTACGCACAACGACGATGACAACGTGCGTTCTCATCCTTTCTATGATTCGTCGTTAGTTGTTGCACGAACAGTATGTTACGAAGCTAAGCTAGTAATCGTACGTGATACACGCTTCCTGTAAATAATTATTACACTTCTAAATATGTAAGTTCGATAGCTTCAAGTAAGTTCAGTATATATATATTGTCTCCATGGTATACAATTAATGTAGAAGATAGGTGTAAGACTATTTTGGCCAAATTTAGACTAGAATATATGTTATAGTTCTAGCTCAGTGGTTATATTTGTTCGCGGAATTAGGCCCACATAATATTTTATGGGAGTAGACAATCAACTTCCTCAGAAGAAATGACCATTAAAAAATATAAAAAATATAAGGTTTACATCAAATAACTAAGGTTTGAGCAGTGAAAAAAAGTATTCGGGAATTGGCCTAAAATTTAACTTCTTGATGATTTCCTGCATTTGTTGTTGTACAAATTATATTCTTCAAAGTATCGGCTTTTCCAAATTCCATTGGGCCCTAGGCTAGGTTTAACTATTTACAACTGATTATCTCAATTGTACAGTGGCCGAGAAATCCATGATGTTGAGAAACCTCTCGATTTTACCACCATCGAAGGCTGCACTAAGGAACATACTAAGTATCGCCCACATGTTACATACACCAAATTATTTACCCAATAATTTTTAAAGAATGTAACATGTGGGCGATACTTAGTATGTTCCTTAACGGCATCCTCTCCGCTCTAGGGATATTTCCTCCACGCCCTAGGGATATTTCCCGGCTACGGTTTCACATTGGCAGAGTCAGATTGACTAAAATTGAATATTAGCGCCCTTTACAGCTATTTTATATGCGTATGGCTGCCACGAAAACACTACTATAGTTTTAGTCACGATTGTAGTTGTTTTATCTGCGAACTTTGTCTAATTCATCTTATAGCAGAGTTAACTATCAGGTTATTAGTTAATACGGGTTGGCGTATATCGCCATCGAATTTGTCTATCAAATTTATATATAGGCCTACGTGAAAACCGCAACCACTGAAATCTGCATGTTTTTACAGTATGTTTTTATACTTATTTCTAAGCACTCTATTGGTCCTTGACGAAGATGATAGGCAGATTGTTCATATTAGTGATAGACAGCCCCGCCAACCCCCCCCCCCTCCCCCCCCCAAAATATAATATTAAAAAAGCACTTTATTTTTTGGTAATTCACTATGTCGTCGAATATAATTTGCTGAACAAAAAAAGTTTTCCCCTTTGTTACATTAACATAGCTTTTGTACTTAGTATTCTATGTAGCCTTCAAGCAGATAACTTATGCTCAGTTGCTTACTTGCTTAACCAGAGTGATTAATAAGTTTGTGAAGTAAGGGGTCAGAGGGTATACAAATGTATCGAGAAAAGTTCGGAACAAAAGTGCAGTCGCGAAAGATGGGATATCTGACTGATGGGGGGGGGGGGGAGTACAAGACAGCAGTCGGAATTTTTCTGGCTTAAAAACCCATCCAGTTGGAATTTCAGACACTACACCCCTCCAATCACCAGGCCTTAGCTATACTTCTCTGATCATAGCACATCATTTGTCGTAAAACTAGTCCATTTAGCCGACCCTGTAGCTTACTGTGGCTGCTCTTGCATATTTGTCTTTGTATCAAGCTCCCGCATGGTTTTCACTGGTTATGTTCATTCTTCTTCGTTTTCTCTGTTGTTAGGAGAAGTTGGTCTTCCATTAAATAAAGCTGCCTATTACGTCATAGGTTGTAACTTTGACCAAACCGTGAAATATTCGAAAAATATTGGATACCCTGCAACTAACTAAGATGTTGTCACAATCACGTGACTGCTCCTAATCAGAGAATTATTTGTCGTTTAACCAGATTTAGATAACTTTGTGTCCCAAATATTTAGTGCCATAGATATTTGTTGTTACAAAACTTACTTTAATCTTCCCTGGTGGACTGAAGTAACATTATGTTTTCAAGTCCTTGTCATTCCTTTAACGGTCAAGTTTGCTACCAACAGATTGTAGCAAAAACAGCACATAGTACAGACATTGTAAAAGTCCACTTTTGCAACTCTTTCTTCAAAGTTCAATCTTACTCAATTATTAACTCACATTTATCAAGGTAAATGTTTCTGCGACGGTTCCACGTACACTAATGTGTATAGGACATTAAATACCTGTAGTTTCCAGGTCAGAAATGAGGATGAACTGGTAATGTAACGGATGGTGACCGATGCGAAGCAGCGCGATTTAACATTGTTGTTCTTTGTGTGGTTTTAATATCATATCAGAAACTGGTTTTTATTGCCTATTATTTGTGTGTGGATTGCAGAGATAAACGAAATTGCTTGTGAACATCCGACTCACCGTTTCCCAGAATGCAAATGCTAGAAAGTTTGGCGATTGATATAAATGAAGGAAGAGGTGAAACTTTTATTGATAAAATGAAAGAAAGTTGAAGACTATGTTGTTATTTGTGAAAATATTATATTCGTGATTTCGAATAAACTGTAGAAGAAGATCTTGCAAATATATATATGTTTAGTGGCAGCAGATTCGCTCTGTGCAGTAGATCATTACCGATGATTAGGTGGAGCTGTGCTTAAATCACTTTCCACGCACATTTACACAACAAGACCATAATACCAGTCAGTGTGTGGGGACAAGTATCCTACTACTCCGTTATGTTGTCTAGATCAGGGACGTAGCCAGGGGGAGGGAGGGGGGAGCAGGGGCAGCGACTGTTCCCCCGCATCAGCGTCAAAAAGTTTAAAACGGTTGTTTTTAGCATGGTATGTTGTCAGTGCTCTTTTGATCTTGAATACTCGTCAGATCCGTTAACTCCGTTAAGCAATTAGCTAAATTTAGCCTATAGCCTACAGTTGGCCACTGCGTAATGAAATACATATCGCCTACCTAACCGCACTCGATGGAGTGTCACGAACCGTATGCACAACGACGTCGACAACGTTCGTTTTCATCCTTTCTATGATTTGTTCTAAGTTGATGCACGAACAACATGTTATGAAGCTAAGCTAGCAATCGTACGGGATACGCGCTTCCTATAAATAATTATTACACTGCGAAAACGATATTTGATTTTAGGCCACTGCACATCTGGCTGTCTTACAAAATATGAAAGTTTATATTGTCCATCAGTTAAGTTCGTCAAATGTAATAAAGTCCAGACAGTATCATCCTACTGGGAAAAGTGTAAAGAGCACTATATTTGTCTTTCTGATATAATATATAAAACATCATGCATAAGAATTCAAACAGGAAACAAAATGAGTAATATGACTGATTTGGTGAAACGCTACACTCCAGCTAGGGCATACAGTTCCCAAAGTCATCTTTCTCTAGTCATTCCTCGTACTAACAAAGTCACATATGGAGATTGTTCGTTCAGTGCAGCATGTCCTATACTCTGGAATTCTTTTCCTCATCACTCGAGAAATGTCACATCTATTGACACTTTTAAGAGCCTTTGAAAACTTATATTTTTAGGCTTGAGTATGGGCATTAATCTTATTCGTTGTTTTATTCACATTACTGTGCCCATTTGTATGTATATTTATATTTGTATGTTCTTTATTGTGGTTTAATAACCCTGTCTTATATCATTTTTTACTTTTATTGATGTTTTTATTACTTTTAGGTTTTCTTGAGTTTGGTAATTTGATATTCCAGGTATTGGTTCTTTTGTACAGTGCTCTTGAGCATGTTTTATTTCATGATAACAGCACTTTAATATGGTATTTATTTATTATTATTTATTGTAATATGATATCATATGATAATGATGAAACTGGCAAAACATTGCGTCAGATCACATCTAAGGACCTTCAATTGTTCAAAAAGTCTCATACAGGAGGACACCCCTCCCATTAAGACCCCTCCCCCATATCAATCGCAAAATGTGCCCCCCCCCCCCTTTGAAATTCCTGACTACGTCGCTGTTGTCTAGATACCATGGTAACCAGAGAACTAGACACGTATTTTGTGACGCTGTATACTAAGACAATGTTGAAAAAGAATACCCACATGAATTTGAATGTTTTCACGGATATAAAGATTCTAAGCCTTTGTCGTATATTGCTTTCTGCATTTTGTTAAAAGCATCTTAGATGTGCAGTAGACTCTCCTCTGGTGAAGCTGAATAATCCGTTTACAGCAATGGTTGAATGACAAGAATAACTTAACGAATGTAGCATTAACATAGCTGGTTTGGCTTACAATGTCAACTTAATCGCCATCAATATAACTCAACAGTTTTCATCACTTTGATGAATTATTATAACATGGATAGATGATTGAATCATGAGAAACCTGGTTCCTTTTTAACCAGCATCGGAACTTAAATTAGACCTATTACATACGTCATAACATTATACTAGCCTAACCTCCTTACACATGTTATAATTGGCATATAGGTGTACAGTAGGAGCCCAATTTGATTTGGGAGGGGGGGGGGGGTGTAAGTTGCCCAACTCCGCGCGCGTTCAACATGTACTTAATGTACTTATCATAGAGGCATTAATTTCCGTTATCACCAGTATATGAAGGATTTATATATAGGAGAACAAAAGATTAAGAAATATAAAAATATGTACATCAATATGAACTTTAAGATAAGAAAGTAAAAGGTTCATAAATATTTGAAAACTTATGTTACTAAAAAAAATCTACAAAAAGGGATCAAGTGATTCTGCTTGAATCAAATTGCAGCAAAGCAAAGAAAATAATTTCTGCATGGCTTTTATTCCATTTTTTGGGGAGAAAATATTAGGATTGTGTAAGTTTCTACTGGCTTATTCTAAAGTACCATTAAGTGCAGGATACAGTGGGTGTTCCATGCGACTAGTTCATGTCTACTCAATACATTAGGAATAGTCCAATCAAAACGCTAAAAGGAATAATTAGTTAACGGAAGAGCTGTAAATGTTACAGATTATAATTATGAGGATTTTTAGTCTGATTTTACTTTTTGATACATCGTTATTGATGATGTCATTATCCCTCGAGATCAAAATGGTATTATTTAATGCTATAACTGAAACATCACCTTTGAAGATGTCATAAGAGGGATTTGTCTGACATACAGACTAAGCTAATTTACGGATAAGAATGTCTGGTATAACAGACATATTCATATAGTAAATTGCTATAGGTATTCTATTGCAGTCGCTACGGACTAAGACATGTTTGTTTACATGGATGAAAGTGCTACAGTATAAGCCTATGCATAGCTATATATGTCCTAACTAGTCTTGGTGATTTTCTAACTTTAAGATATTGACATAAAGATTCAGTTGATTTTGGTACTGTTACAGATCAGTGAGCTATGGGACGTTAGTAAGTGATACAGGTCAAGGTATGACAGAGCGTTAGTCTAAGATATAAGATCTTCATTTCCCCGACATTCTTGAAATGGGCGCAATGTTACATGTTGTCAAGTGTCTACTTCCTGGCAGGCTCACAGTATACGTTAGAAACCCCTTTGGCGATATTACGAAGTATTCATCACCATTCCTTCATCCTAAGCTTTCTATTTTGTTCAACTTTCTGTTGGTGCTAGACAACTACTATAAACAGACTCTTCTACCCCTTCTCTCTTTCAATGCCCTTTCATCTGATATGGAACCATATTCAAGTGTTTCTAAAGCAGTCATATCCGTTGTTGTATTTTATTCTTTATTTAGCATGAAACGAAACCTTATACAACCGAAAATGTTTAGATAGATGTGTGCGCATTAACGAAGTGTTAATTAAAGAAATCACACGTCGCACTTTAGGACATTATTCTGATTCAGTTAACTTGAACCCAGTTAAAGACAAATGGTCATAAAAGTCCATGTATTGCCTAATAATCGTAATAGCATACTTTCTCTTGTTTGATGTGTACTATGTAAATGAACATAATCAAAGATGGAAAAACAACTTCCGAAGAGAGTCTATAATGGTGATCGCCTGATCGGGGGGGGGGGGGGGGGAGGGGCTAGGTCCCGAACTGAAGTAACGATAATTCTATTTTTTTAATGTTCATTTGTGCAACGACGAGGAGTTATTTGTCCAGGATGTTTGTATCTTACAATACAACGTATACGTCAGAAACCCCTTGTGACGAGGTATGGTACCAAAAAATGAGTATGGTACAAATAAATGAAAATAAATGAAGTCTCCCTTTCACGCTCGTACTCCAGCACTTTCGTCCTATTTCCCAATTATTGTTGTCCTCCTTTCTCAGCATGTATACCCCTATATGTGTCCTCCTTATAGAAATTATTGCCTTGTGAATCAATCAAAATTATCAGTTTTACAAAGAATCTATCGTGCTTGCAATGTCTCTCTTTCACACCGTCTCAGTCAAAAATGTTTCATTGGTGAAAATATCGATGCATACTTTTCATCTCTAAGAATCTTTACGTTGTGACGTCACTGTACGCAGTAATACAACAGTCAGTAAATGTTACTCGGTTCGAATAGTTTCAGTTGTAACGGGATTTGAGGGATCCATATTGATTATATTTCATTATTTATTTAGATTAATGTATATATACGTGACTGATATGAATGTGTGGGTCCAAGCAGGCTTAGATATGAAAAGGCAGATCAGTTTTTAACTTGAAACAAAGAAACAAGTGTATTTTTAAGGTAAATATCATTAACTAGATGTACTTTAATTTATTTGGAAAATTAAAGTAGAGGTGACTATACATAAAATGTCAACTAAAAAGGTGTTAAATTTAAGGTTTTTATTTAACTTTCAAGAAACGTCTGTTTGTACCATCCTCTGTATGCACAGTATTATGAATAAGCAGCATTATGATACAAAAAATGGCAACGGTGAATCTGAACTAATAATGGTTTAAAATATTTGCATTATTTCTTTCGTCTTTTGAATAACTACTAATGTGTGTAACGTATGGTCTTGAAGGAGCCTGGGCCAGATAGCGGGTGGTTCAAAGTAAGTGGTAATGTGGTTGATTTTAAACAATTACCACCCGGCAAATTAATAATTATATTCAAGCGCTGACAATAACATAATGCAACATCCTGGCTTTGTATCCTCACTGTATGCTTCCTATTGTTATTAGTACTCTTTCCATCAGAACCATTCAATATGTCTGTATCTTATAGTACAAGAAACACTCTGATGTAGTAGAGTCCAATTATTCCTGATTCCAAGCCGAGTGCGAGACTATACTTGGTCCGAGTATGGTACTCTCGAGTCCGAACAGAGTTCTATATAGAGTATATGAGCAACCCAAACCAAGTCCGAGAATAGCTAATACATAGAGACAACGCAACGACGAGCTTATACGGTTTCTGCCTATACTAGTATATAGACACACAGTGCGTATCGGTTGCATAAACCCTCTCTAATCTTTTATAAATATACAGGCCGTCGTTTCCTGGTCTAAATTTTCCCTGCCTAAGTTGGACAGAGTCAACTATTGCAAAACTGGATATTTACGCATGTTCAAACTCCCAATACACATACACACACGGACTAATTTAGAAAGAAGAAAATCTATGCAGGTTTATTATATTTCATGATTTTTACATGTTTGACATGTTTTTGATGTTTACAGATCTACACTACTCTATTTAATTATCCCATTGTGTCTGTAAGTATGTGTTGATCAGACAACTGCATTTCCCAAAATGTCATGGATATCTTTACACGACTAACAGTACGATATGAACAGACCATCTAAGACTAACGGGGGTGGGGTGGGGACCAGTATGCTGCTTTGTGGGCTAAGCAAAATTTTGCTTTTTCTGACATTAAATCGATCCAACTTCGAGTTCTATCTTTAAATACTCCTCTCTTTCCCTTCTCGTCATCTTCTCTGTCGTTCAGGGTAACCACCTGATTATCTCAGTGAGGAGTTGGTCATTATGACGTCACTCCGTTTTTGATGACGTCATTCGGTGGTTGATGACGGGTTTAAAACTAGCATTGCCTTCCCTATTAAGATGATGTTTGTATTCATGTTATAAAGTACGTGCATCTTACAGTGATGAGTCTTTCCCCTATATTGACTTTAGTGTGTCCAATGCAGATGTGTGTTTACCTGCCAGCAATAGTTTACTGCGATATTTGTGAAGATATATCATTCGAACTTATATTTTTTGCTTCGCCTTATTATATGTTCCTCAAACACATTTCAACATCTCATGAGAATAACCTTCCCTTCCTTTCAGGCCTGTGATATGTGGGGCAATCTACCAGGAGAAGAGGTAAGAGAGACATAGATTCATGTTCCTGTTAATTAGTAACAGTTATTTAGTATCAGGCAAGGAGGTGTCAATTTCCGTGGAAAAAAGAAATAAGACCAAATAGTATTATAATACTTTGATTCTCATCAGGCAGGAAAGATTTATAATTATCGTGTATCGAACAGGGAATTTAGATAGGCCAGTTACAAGTTTATATCTCGTAATGATAATAACACTGTTCTCAATGTCAAGTTTAGATGCGGCCTACATATTCTTCCTTCCGCAAAACACAGTCAAAGAAATGCTAAACAAAGAAACGGATAGACTTTTAAATACTACAAGGTTTAGTCATGTTATGGAGCGTTACAAGCTAACACAGATACACACTCACAAAAAATTGAATATTGCTTTTAAATATATCAGCCTCCCCCCCCCCCACTTCCGGCAAATGCTTAATGATTAATTTATTTCACTCTGCTGATGTGCATATCATAACTCGTTGTTACTAGTTCCAAAAGTATCAAAGAAGCTTTTTTTTAATTTCTTATAGTAAATCCTTTGTTCATTCATTTCTTCGCGAAACATAGTTTCACCGTTTATCAACGATTACAGGAACTGATTTGTTTTTTAAAAGTCACATTATTGTGACATAAAAAAAAATATTAACATCATTACATGTCAGATGACAATTCAACAGTGTTACCATAGCGTAACAATTTTCTCAACACACAAAGGGCTAACTGTAGAAGTTTATACTCAAAACTCGCATTAATCTCTACTCCGGTATTCTTTGATAATATAAAATAATGAGAATCATTCTCTAGGGTCGGGGAGGGGTTGGGGATGGTTTAGGAGGAGCTAAGCTTTTCACAGAAATTCGGTAAACGATGCAATAAAGTTTGCATGTTATCATCATCACATACCCGTCAAACAGGAACACATTAATGATTGACATTGAAGAGATGAACTGGTCCGCTGTGTTGGTAATGTGAGTATGAGTCTAGGAACAAGATGATTTACTGGGCTCTGATGGTATCGTTGAGGTATAGCATCATTATTATTCATTGTGATACGAGAGCGTACACTGTGACATAAAATGACTACCTCGAAGCGAACTGTTGTTATATGTACTGTAAGGAAACTAGAACAAATTGAACAGTGGATGTTTTAGTGACTGAGTGATGACGTCATACCGTTATCCCTTACAGAGTGGATTAAATGGAGGAGGTGTGCATCAAGTAAGTTCCAATGCGGGTCCGTTTATATTCAAAGACATGACAGCAATGGAGTAGATATAGCTAACGAACTAAGATGATTTGAGATGAAGCATTAATATAGTCGTTGTCTAAACACATTTACAAACAGATGACACATATAACACCAACTAAGGAGGTTCCTTTTTGCTTCTTTCATTCTTTTTACATTATATGTAGTGAAAACCTGATTGGCTAATGCAGCGAACATATAATGTTTTTTATGCAGCGTTTTGTATCGAATAGTGTCAACGTTGATCCATAATTAACATAAGAGCTGATTTCAAGGCACGTTCTATCTGCCTTCCTATGGCCGATTTGTTTTCATATACGACGGTAGCATACACGGGTAGCTAGGATGTATTAATGCTACATTAGCATTGACTTTATACGAAATTGTACTAAGGGAATTGGGTGTGTACTCACCACGCAGGCGACGGATAAGTTGACGGAATGAAGTATCTTGTTGAAAGGCAGAAAAATAGCGGCTCTTAGTTTCATTGTTTTAAGGCGGAAGGAGGGAGGATTAGTCCGACTAAATTGTTTCAAACTAGAGTACGTTACCCAAAGTTAGATGAAAATATAAATTAACCCCACCCCATCCCTCTTCAAGGACGTCTTTGGTCCACCAAATTTCGGAGTTTTAGAAGGCACTCATCGTTTAATAGTTGTAATACATCTTGATATATTGCGTATATAGACATCTTAGACAAAACTGTAAGGTGTAACCATAGAGATACAGGAACAATATTAATTAATTATCTAGATTTATAGCTATTTTTATGTTAATGGATAAAGGAAGCAAATTGCCCTTGGATGTCGAGCATTAAACCGTCAAAAAAGTTTAAATGTTTTCAGAAACAGCGGTCAGTTTAACCGTTCAACGTCCGGATTACTTTTCATTTCGAATTAAGAAACGCTATACTGATACTGTTCAGAAAAACTAACTATAGTTAGAAATAACAAGTAGGTAATTCGTGTTTTAGGAGTCATTCATTTTGATTAATTATGCGACTCATATTGTTAACGCTGGATTCACATTTATTGTAAAGTCAATACAATAGAGCGAAAAATGAGCAAATAAAACATATATCTGTCAAATAATTTGCATCACGTGACACAAAGTGTTTCCAGTTCGTATTTTCTACAATGTGTTACAGCTTCCAAGTATATTGATATCTCGTTCATCGTTCTGGACTTGTACGAAAGAGATGGCTTTCAATTTCTTGTTTTGACAGGGTTTTCATTTTGATCCTCTTTGTCCAAACAAAACAAAATCTTTGTCTCTCCTTCACTCACTATTATTATCTCTTCAATTTCTCCAATCTCTCCCATCTCTCCAATCTCTTTCCAATCTCTCCCATCTCTCCAATCTCTCCCATCTCTCTCAAAAAACAAAACGAGGTCAAGTCTTACTGTTACTATATGCCTACTACCAGCAAACTTACAGGTACCTAGGCAATGGTACTATAGTAACCAGAGATGCCCGGATGCTACGGGAAGGGGACAGGAGTGTATTATGATCGCAAATTGTTTTTCGGAACAGTAATTTTCTTTCACTATAATTGTGTATATTTTCGCATTGGGGTCACAGGATGCATCAAATACTTATCAAACTTAATTTCAGGAGTGTTTAAGGCTTCGTAGGCAATATGTCCCCGGTTCCAACTAGACCACTGACTATGGGTGTTAAGCGAGCTCTTGACCGTGGGAACATTCACAAGGCAGTGATTTCAGCACCCCTGTACATCGGTCTGAGTCCGCCCCCCCTCCCCTTCCACCGTTCATCTCTATTCTGGTGTTATTGGGACGGTTATTTAATATGGTTAATAAATCTGAACGATTTATCGATGATTAAATTATAGTTTTGGAAAATAAGGTAACCGCTAGCAAGAAAGACTCTGTCTTTCGCATCTAACACTGAAACTGTTAATAGTATTTCACACTATAATATGCATTTATAATTAACAACTACAGTGTTAATAGCTTTCTATTGAAGATAAACTATAGTAATGATAACACAAGTTCCGTCAAAACAAAACATAAGCAGAACCCGGTCTAGCATGGTCAAGAGAATCAACTAAATTTACTATCCCGTTAGATGTCAATAATTATCAATTCAGGGAATTTACTTATTAAAGATAAAACAGTATGAACGTCAGATAGTGACACGGCCTACCCAACATTTTACTTTACTTTACACGAAATGATCCGATTGGTTTCAAAGTTCGAGAAGAAGAAGGGAGAGGGGTGGGTCCAGCTGGAAATATATAAACCACATTTATGGATCAAACTCAGTTTACCTTCAGAATGGAGTACACTGGTAATTTCAACACCCTAAGAATGCTGCACCCTTCACCAGCTCTTGAACTCTCACCTTTGTATTGCATAATCATATGAGTCAATGTCCAGTTTGATTTGGCTCTTACACTGACCTGGATATGTTTCTGTAACGATTAAATTAATGTTTGAAGGAATTGTCGAACTTTCATAATGATGAGAATGTTAAACCCTGCAGCTAAATTGAAAATGGCTACTCAGCTTGACTGGATCAGCTTATAAACAGGACGGAACATTTCCCTGCATTACACCAATGTGTGATAGTACATTGGGTTACATTGATTGAGTCATCGTGATATCAAGGGTAAATCCCCTGATAGGTCATTTGATGGTTACCCGCAGGGAAGAGGCTGGGGTGTGGAGATAAGTGAACTGATTCTTGTACAGTAATACTGTTTTACACAGAAATCACTTTCATAGATTGGGAGAGGATTAGATCCTAGTGCTGTGAGTCAATAGTTGTTGACATAAACTATTCATTTTTGTTATTTATATACTTATTTTCAATATTTCAAGCACACAGTCGAACTTTTTTTTTATAGAATCCAACCTTCACAAATCAGTCCTTTCAAGCATGAAATCAAAGCGAACACAACATTAGTGAACATGGTTTCATGGATTAAGCCTTCATGTGTATATCATGTTCAGTACTATAACTTTTTGCATATTGTACTTGTTAGAAATCCCTAAAATAATAATCTCAAATAATAATAAACAGGACAAAAATTGTCAAGACATTTAAAAACATGCACAGTTTAATGTAACATGAATCGATTTATCTAAAATAGTACTTTTAATATGGCTGCATATCGATGAATATTTACAACATTTAACTATACTGCATTGTCTTTGTTTCTGTGTTATCTTATACATATTCATTGTTATACTTTCCCTCTTGTTTAGGAATTCGATGGTGGGAGTTTTTACCAGTTGAGCTTGGAGAACTTCAACCGGGCAAGGCGCAAGTAACTGTAAGTCAATACAGCTGACTACTCTCTACCTTAGTATTTAACATTGTATTTGTTAACAGTGATTGTCTGCTACTTTTAATTGTAGAATCTTAATATATTAAAAATAATATCCATCATTTACCAGAATTTGTATTCCTATATCTGTGATTATCTAATTTTATCTGGTCAATAATATCATTTGCTTCAACTATAATTGGTTTTATTATATTTTTCATTAACAAAGCAAATCCCTGATTAATGTATGGAAATGAGTGATAAGTTCCTTCCATTAACATAAACATCGTTCGATTGTTTCCCCGTGTCGCGGTGTTTTGTTTCGCTGGTGTCTTAAATTACTGGATGGCTCATGGTACTGCTGGCGCTTTTTCCGGGAGGGGCGGGTTGGGAGGGGGTTGTCTAGGTATTACTTCCCCATTGATCTACGAATAAGTATCTTCTTGACCCATTTATTATGATAACAATGTAATCTAATATATCTCATTTTATATCTATCTTACAGCTCAATGCAAGATGAATGTTCGTCTGGCGTTGCCAATCATCAGCAGGAATATATCGTCATTCACTCAATCCTGAAAACGATGGCAGTAATTTCAGTGAGAAAGAAGCTAATGAAGATTTAGATTGTAAACTGTTAATGTCTCCCAAATATTAAAAACAGCGCCAGATAGAGCTCCAGTATAATACACATGCAACTAGTCTTGTATGATTGTGACGTCATCAAATGCCTATATTCTCAAGACAATGGAATGGTGACTTGGTGAAGACTGTAACTTTTACATTCATTGTAAATGGATCTTGTAGAGAGAAGGTTGTACAATTATATTAATAACTCCATATACAATAAAGAAGTGAAATTTAAAAGATAACTGTTAAATTAACATTTGTTTTAAAGGCTTACTTTAGGCGGAATTTCAGTCTTTAAATGTTATAGTCCAAAAAAGGAGTGTTATTAATGTTTCTTCAGCTGTTATGGTTTGGTAAGATAAATGTCTGAAATACTCCTTTAATGTTACATTGCTGATGACGTCAGCCCGTTAGTGCAGGTCTAAATATTCATGTTAATTATGTGATTTATACATTTGAATAGCTCAACAAAATCAAGTTTTGTAACTTCGTTTTAAACCAGAGCATATTTAGATGATTTTCAACTACATTTGTCGGTGTAGTATTTGTACTTCAATGTTAACATGTTATTTGAGGCCATAAAAGTCTTCTTATCCCATTGTGTTTTGAGTTGTATTTGATGAACTGACATAACTATCTCCGTATTATATTATATATAGTCCAGTTACCTTTACTGATGAACTCAGCTGTTTAAAGTAACATGTCTCAAAATTAAACAAAATGTTATAGTAAAAGCAGCCTAGACTGAAAGCCAGTGGTCTACAACATAACAACATTAATGTTGTGATTAAAGTCATCCTTTAATATGCTACATGTTCAACTACTCAGTTGTGTGCGCTAAAGTGTACAAATGTAATCGTTTAGGGTTTGTGAATTTTATGTATATGCTGCTAAAGATTGTTATGAGTACACTGTCCACGATCTATCTCATATTGAGAGACAGTGCCCTCATATTCTCCAACTACTAAAATAGTATGGTGACGTCACTGATTACTAAGTTGAAGAAACAATTAACAAATTGACTGATTGTGTCTCTTGAATTTAGCTCAATGAAATTTAAAGCAAAATGATGACAGAAGAACATGTTAGAAAGAATGAGTAATTATGAGATTCTCGTCCACATATATATTAACCACCTTTCAGGGGGGGGGGGGGGGGGTAGTAGGAAGGGTTTGATGACGTACCCACCACATACATTGGTGATCAAGTAGATGTTATAGTAGTTATTTGCACCACCATAAAAACGCTAATCTGTAGAATGGGAATTATATGGTAATGTACATTATTTTTCACCCCAATATGTTACAAAGTCTTCGTTACTTGCGTAATTAAGAGAAAAGTTTGTTCCACGCACTCCTCGTGTGCAGGGTATAACATCCTTCATTGGTCCAATTGTATGTAATGTTATGATTCATCCCAATTCCAGACCCCTATCTCCAACTTCCAACACCCCCCCCCCCTCCCCGACAAACACCTTACTACTCAGAAAATTAATTACACGCCGGGTTCTGTTAATATTACTATACTATTTTTACGCAGACATGTTTGGAATGCTTTGGTTTAAATCTGTACATATTGTATCCACATACACTCGGTAACTAGGAGTGCATGATTACACTTTTTCTTCGTTCTTCCTTTTAGTACATTTTGATTTAAACTGTGACGTATCGGTTACGTAATGTCTTAACCCTAACAAGAGTAGAGTCACCTTAATTGTGTCAATGCTTAAACTAAATGACATTCATTGGTTATCTACAATACCATTGTGTTATTAAAATGAACTACAAGAACTTAGAGGTGAATTAATTAATATCTGTGAAATGTTTTTTTTCTGAGTCAGCATTCTTCATGTTTGTCGTTTCCAATCCATTATCGTTCTTAACTTGAAGACAATTAGATGACATGACTGTGACGTCATATCATATGATTGAAATAACAAATGTATATTTTGTATAGTAAGTAACTGAGACTTAACTTAATCGATCAATACTTTTCATTGTATTATTTTATTTTTATTTTAATTTTCGCTTTATGATTGTTTTATTGATTAATAATCTCTCCGTTTCAAATCATCATCTTAATAATTAAGTTTATTGTTATTAACTTTACGGCATATCCTATTTGTTGTATTGACTGATCACATCAGCGCACGAAGAATATAACATGAACGCTCAAAATAGTTCACCGACAAAGAAACATAGTAAAGTTTCTATTTAGTATTAACACTAATATTTCATTAGTAACAGTCAAGTTAAGGATGCTTTGATCATGCGCAATTAGTTCAATCTCACCAGGTATGATAACATAACGTAGATATAGGATTTATAACATTACTAAAGAAATTAATGAGATAGACAGGGTCCCCTTATTTTTAGGGTTTTTAATGGATATCATATTTTCATTTTTCATTTGCTTACTCTAGAATTTTGCTACATTTTGAAAACTGTCTGTTGAAGTGTTGGTTATAATTTGACTCAAAAGAGCCTGTAACGTCGATAATCTTAAAAAGGAGAAAAGGAAAATGTACATTTGACTTATTAAAGAATATCATATACTAAGCATCCTGGTGAAATTTGTATCCAATTCCTACATTGCATTTTGGAGATATCGATAGCTGAAATTGTAACAGTTTGTACCAAAAGTGAACTTGAAGCAAACAGGTGTGATGTCTTTGTTGCACACTGACAGTAAAATGTTTAGTTTATTGCATACAAATTTTGATTCCTTATCGAAGGCAAAAGGAATATATGCGGGGTCGATGGCGTGTGCGTGTATGTGTGCGTCTGTGACACTTGCAACGGAGTGATGCATATTTGTCATACTTATTATGTAGATGTATTATAGTAAGAATGTGTGCCCAATTTTTGTAGCGTTGACCTTATGAATATTAATAAGGTTATGGTTTCAAACGTAAAACGGTTTACATTGCAATAACTCCGCAACCCGTATAGTCGGATTGCAGCCGAACTTGGTATACAGTTGCTGGTTAATATCTGGGCCCCCCACATTTACGGACCCATTTTTAAGCTGGCGGGACCAAATTTTATTTCCAACTAAAATGCATTTTGAGGCAACTTCTTAGGGCCCGAATATTTGGGCCCCAAAATGTTGGGACCATCTGAGCCCACATTTTCTCTCCATTGCAACAACACCGCACCGAAAGTCGGGTTGTAGACAAACTTGGTAAACAATTGTTGGTTAGTGGCTGCTACATGTAGGCCATCTGGACCCCAATAATCCCGGGCCCATTTTTGGGCCGACATGGCCCAACTTTTATTGTCAACTCAATTGCATTTTGGGACAAGTTCATTGTTGTTTTAATGCGCCTTATAAATGGTTCTACTGGTTTTTATTTGAGATTTTCTTTATTTCTTTATATTCCGATATTTTCCTTCGATTTAAAACATTTCTAAGACTGCATCTAATACTTACTCTAATTATTGTCATATTTAGTCATGAATTATTCGATTTCATTCTACTTCAACCATTTATTAATTTTACTTTCTTTCAAGATTTAGTTGTTTTTCTCTCGTTCCTCCTATTTCTATATTATGAATTAATCTTTGATATTACTCACGCGTAATACAGTGAATATTAGAAGAATATTGTTAAATGTTATCATAATAACAATGACTGGCTGTCTACCGTTATACCATTGATTGTGTTACTCAAAATCAAACTAAAACATTGTCTTAGACATTAATTAATAACAATGACATGTTTTGTTTTTTAATCCAGTTCTTTGTTCAATTATTATGATCTCTAATGATGTTTCTTTGAAGACAATAGGAACACGGTACTAAGATTTTAACATGATAGTAACGAAGATAATGTTCTGTATATTTAACATTAACCTTAAATGCGATGATCGGCTCTACATACATATCTTTTATTCTTCTTGTATCGTTATTTTGCTTCTTCTTATTAATGGTGCTGGTTGATGATTAATGAATATTCATGATCTCTTCATTGTTATTCAGTTTTGTCGTATTTTCTTTAACCCAATTGGATATTATGAAGCCGTATAGTTTAACAATATAACCCAAGACCCGTCCCGCAAAACTGAATATATTTACATAACTATAAACACAGACTAACAGATAAATATGGAAAAATCACTGCGTCTGTTGATGATATTAGATATTTCCATGTAAATAATTATTCCATTATTTTGTAATTGTTCTTGGTATCTTCCACATTTCTGTATGCTTGTACAAATATATCATTTTTACAACCAAACACACTTGTTCCCTTTGAGGCGATCCTGGTCTCTCATTGTGATACAATTACACCCTATCCATCCCGTTTATCTGTTCCTATATCATAAGTTCATATCGTAGAATCTTATAATGAAATTATTGATATGTATTGATATTGTAATGTCAATGGAAGCAATAAAAGAAAACTAATCAGATAAATATTGTCAACAGTGTTATCTCTGTGTAACATGTAGTATATGTACTAACTTGTAATGTTAGCCTCTTACTCTTTTCCTGTCCTGCATCAAGGTCACACAGAAGGTTATGGCTATACAGTAACTCCCCGGAAGAACAGGTGAGGCTGGTATATAGTTGCACTTGGGATAAAAAAAATATTGTCCTAATAAAAGTGTTGATATCGCTCTGTAAGTCTTTAATTATAACTTTCTCTTCAAGTTCATCCCAACATTTTCTATAAACAAGTGCTTTTAGAAAGATTATACACTTCAAACTTATTTACCAAATATTCAAGAGTGTATAATAAAATGATCGTAAAGTATATTGCTCATTGTGCCATCTGGTGACCATTATCTGATTTTATAGCGTATTTTGGGCTATATCTGAATCATCTCCAGGCAGGATTTTAAACTTTTTAAAATTTTGCTTGATTTTTCTTAAAGAAATAGAATTTCACTCCTCGTCCCTATACGAGGATCTCTCCTAGTCAACGTTCATTTTGTTAATCATTAACGTTTGTGCATGCGTGAGGGGGGGGGGGGGGGGAGGGGGTTGGAAGGGGTGTTCCTTGTGGATTCCCTACATTATATTAACATTACCTCGAGATGAACTTCCTCATTGAATTTCATTTGGTGAATTAAAGATGAGTTAATAAACTGGTATATCAATCATACCGATACCCCTGGCCACTATATATTCTTACTGAAATCATTTCACCCGTACAATGTCCTTTTTTCCCTTCCCCGTTCGTCCTCAACTGCACTGGATACCACGTATGTCTGTTTCTATGTATTAATTACGTCATAATGCTTATTTATATATGATAACATTTTTTGGAGGCCTTCGTTAGGTAACACTTTGTCACACCCGTCTGCAGGGTTTTCCTTAAACTGTTACCTAAAACGCAAACGAAAGTGTAAATTTACTGAGAATGTTTATTAATACATCGATGACGATATCCGATTCTATTTTATTTTATAATTTTATGTCGTGAATTTGAAGGTTTGCTTCATAGACTTGTTAACAACATAAATTTCAATCCTTTCTTGTTTTCACTCTCTTTGACTCAGTTTCTAAAGGTCGTAACAATGACATATATTGTTGTCTCGCAGTAATATAAATGGCTTATTTCATCCTTCATGGTAGGATTTTGTGGTCTGCAGTAAAAGAGATATATCGTCTCGTTAACACCGCGGTTTATGATATACCGCAAGCTGACATATTGTGGCAATTTATCCTAAGCAAGAGATAGTATCAGATTGATAAAAAGTTCAGTGATAGGGGATAAAATTTGTTCCTTGTTTTAGGTGTTTAATTAGTCAACGTACTGATAATAATCATTAAATTAGTAAAAAAAATAAAACAGAACACACATCAAAGTCAAAATACGAAAGGGGAATCGGTTGGGGTGGCTGAAAATCTGGACACACTAGCATATATGACGTCATGATCAATTGTTGGTGCGTATAAGAGATCTATCACCACATATATCATGGCAAAACTGGACTGGAGGGTGGAGCGGAAGGGGAGGGGGGGGTCGGGGTTGGCGTGGATAAGTTACATTATTTAGGTTGTACTGAGGTCACATGTGGTTCAATATCTTACCATGAACATTGCCTTGCCAAAGTCAAATATAAATGAAGCAATTTTAACTTCTATTTTGCCGGAAGCCATTGTTTTCCAAGATGAATATATTACAGAAAACGACAGTCGATCCATTTCTAGATTGAGGCAAGAACAGGATGCGTGTGGAAGGCTAATGTGACCGGAACGACGGTAAAACCTGATCATGTTTGGTCAGCGTACGGATGAAAATAATTAACATTTAACGACAATTTAAGTAGCATTTTTGTGTGTTAATGTGTAACTTCAATCTCCGACAAGCCATGTAATGTTAACTACTGTTATAATATTATCAATATATCTAAACATGTGAATGTGGCCGTACAACTGCCAATTAGAAAAATAAACTGTTTGGACCAATAATACACGATCAAATACATTCATGTTATCTAACACACAAATTCAGTGTTATATTTTTCTTCTTCATTTACAAGCCTTCTATCTGTATACATTTTTACATCGTTTAATGATGTTTTAATTTACCTGAGCTTACTCTTAATCCTTTGAAGAACCAAATATGAACTAGAAACATCCAAACTTTAATTTACTGTTTGTTTGAATTAATCGTTACAATTTTAACGAACAACTTAACTACGGTATTCCTGAAGCAAATAACAGATTTACTTAAAATCAACCTAAATATTTGTTATAAATATACAAATAAAATTCTAATTAGCCTAAAACGTGACTAGAGTCCAACGTTACAGACTAGCATTCAATCTAAAATACACTTATAAACATGTTGCATTCAAAGTTAACCATTCTCTGCACTGGTCATAACAATATCAGTAGTGATCGCTGCACAGTTCTTATTCATCTGTGAGCAAAGCGTACGAGCGCCCTCTAAAAACAATAAAGTTTGCATCACCCAGGAGAAGAACACAACTATCTTCTGGTTACAATAAAGTTATCGTAAGATGAAGACTGTGCATTACGGTCAGGATAGTCAGAGTGAGGTTGTAGGATTATTTAGATCATACTTGTTTATCTGAGATAAGAAGGGCCGCCCTGACGTTCGTTAGTTGTTGATGTTCACAATAATGAATATTCAAAGAACATAATGATATAGATATTAAACATCAAGAGAAACAAAGGTGGAACCAGAGAAGTGTACAGCTTACTACCGTTAAAGCTTTTTCCATTCATCGAAAGAGGGGAAGGGGCGGGAGGTTTTGCTCGTTTTTATAACCGATTTGCTTTGGTTTATAGGTTGTGAATACAACTATATTTACAGACTAACTGTATAATACGTTAGATTGAATGATATAGTTATGCCAGGAGTACAAGGACAAACTTGTGTGTATTTTCAGAATTTGAAAACAGGACGGCGATCGAGATTTGGCCTATATGAATACAAACGATTATCCAGGTTAATCAGTCCTTAATCCAGCATAATGAACGATAAACCTGCATTATCGGTCGAAAAAACTTCATTAACAATGATAAACTTTGATTATTAACCGAATTATCGGTCTGATTTATAACCGATACGGCGATAATCCAATTTTATTGCCGGTAAGCTTTCATTTTCAGTTGAAAAATCTAGAGTACCGGTAAAAACAAGACCAGTATCGAGGGATAATCCAAGTTTTTCCGACAGAAGAAAACTAGAATACATAATTTAGTTGTTATATTAAGCGGTGGGTCACACACGTGATTCGGGAATACTCTCGACATGCGAGGAAACATCCCGTATGATTAGCATAACAAAAATCCCATTCTTTATACGAAGACGAAATGAATGAAAAGAAAACCGCAAGTGGCTTTGTGAACATTCCAGGCACAGATGTTCTGTATATAGTCATACAGTATTGTATCAATAATAGCTTGAATAGGCTCGTTGCTCGTGCATCAAATCCAACGTAAGCAATTGAACGTACAGGGACTGCGGGTGATAGTGTAACCGTTTAGTGAAATAATATCTCCCTCGAGTGCATCAAATTAAATACAGTGCAACCTTCTTTTGGTGCGATCTACATCTATGGAAATGTTTGTGCAAATTATTGTCGTTGGATTAATATGCCAGGATTTTACCTTGTGATTCTTTCGCGATGATTTCGATATTCCAGATGGATATAGGCTATATGCTACCATGAATTAAGGATCAATATAGTGTTCAGAGACCTACATCTTTTCGTGGGCTGAGAAGATGATTCCTTGTGGAGGATTAAGTTTGTTGAGAGGATCAGATTGGTTTTATACCGGGATAAACTGTAAACTATATAGCATAACGATAGTTACTTTCTAATGGTAAAGTTCGTACGAAATTTTACCTTCCTGTTTTCTTGAAACTTCTCGGAGATGAACAGATATTGGATTACAAAGTATTGTCCCGTTGACCTTTCGTCATCTCATGTGAGTACACATTCCAATGAAATTCTTTGTTAAATTTGAGTAAACTAGAATAATCGGTACTAGGTTACACACGAACAACAATTTACTTCTCAAATCTCTAATTGTCCATTATTGTAATTAAGCTTAATAAATCAAATACGAGAATATATACGCATCCCCTGATGTAAACAATAACGTTACACTCAAATACCGGCAAACTAGGCATGCAGTAGCTGGTTTAAGTCTTAAAGGATAGAGGGTATAAATTTCAATCGCCTTTCCTGAAATTTCGATCGGAAGGGAAACAAACATAGGCTACCGCTGATACTGGTCGTAAAGTAAAATAGCGGCTTACCAAATAGCAGCCTAAATTGTTTTATGTTTAAAAGAAAGTATTGAACGTCCTCCGATGATTAATGACTACCGCAGCCCAAACTGAAAAATTAGATAAGGTGAATTACGTAAGACAATAGTCCTTCACTTTCTTGATAGAGACGGTATTATTTAGCGCACTCATGTTCCATCAAATGTGCTGCATACACAGACACCATAAACAAATTAAACACACACAGACACCTGTGACTCATTCCTTTTCATAATTAAGGTAAATTAGTCATCATTTCCGGGGTATGAAACTCGTTTGTTGGAATGTAAATTAGAGCCAAACCTTATTTGATTTTACAATATTAGTCGAGTATCGAGTCGAGTTATGTACTGTTAATTCATCTATCTATCTGCAATCATTGTTTCGGATAATTCATCAGTGAGCGTTAAGTAAAACTGGTCAATACCTACCGTCAAAATGTCGGTACAAATAATTCCTTTACTAATGTAATAACACACACCATGAGAATATTTTGTTCATGCAGGCAAGAACAAATTTACGTTTTTGCAGAAAGAGTTCCGATGGTGTGCCTGCATTTGTGGGTGCTTGCGCGTGTGTCTGTGGTGTTAATTTTCCATTCACGGAGATGAAATTAAGCACCACTGTAGCCTAATTTAAACATACCTCTACTGCCTTTACTTCTTTTGTTTTCGAAATGTAGTGGAAATTTCATTTAATTCTCAGTACTGCATGAGTATGCCATTGTTTATTATTCTCATTACTTATTTCATCAACTAAAGATAATGCCTTCTAACCTTGTTTGGTTTAAATGTCAGACATGGCTTACTATATTAGGTGGTTACTGTATAGTAGCTGTATGTGTTGTGCATGCATGCATTTATAGTGATTTGTCCATTTTAAATTTTAGTATATTACTTATATTTTTTTTAAATATTTTAACTCAAATTTAAATATTCAAAATAAAATTTAGTTCCGTGGTGATCCCATTGCTAATATGTATTTGGTGTACTTTGAAATTTGGAGAACATAATTAACTGTATTGTTTAGTCGGGTTAAAAAAATACCATTATTACCATTTGATATCCTTTGTTCCAAATACTATTGTTGCATATGCGAAATGAAAGCTCAAATATTCTCTATTGTGCATGTAATTACGTGACGTGTTAGTACATCACCAATAAAAGCTTGAGATGCACCGCGCGTCCTAACTCGGCACAGACTTGTCCAAGAACCAAAGAAGTATGGCAGTTTCTGGCACACCATACGTATTCATTGTTAGTGTACGTTAGTACATTATAAAAGCGTCAACAAGCTTACAATTCGTTTGTCAAAATTGGTTGATTGCATCGAAGTTTCTTGATATTTCAGTGTGCTGGCAATGAGATATGCAACTCCGCGGATTGCCATCATGTTTATTCTTTGTAGTGAATATCATTGTTAAATATTTACTACAAAACGTTATTTGAGAAGTGTGTGTCGCTCAGTACAGACTTAGTCTGTAGCTTTAAGGTCATATTGCGACCAAGCCGGTTCAGTTACATGATCGGAAATGTTTCGATCGTAGCTGCGTAACTGTAGATAGCTCACTTTGATAGAGGGTTTGAGTATGACCCAAATATCAAATATCATCAGCTAATATAAAGTAATTTAACAATTGAACACTTTGGATGATTAAAACAGCTTTTAAGTGATATATATTGATAAATAAAACAGACGAATACTCGCAAACGAAGGTTTCAGTATACTCAGATTCAAGAATAGAGGTTTCATCTTATATGAACTGTTTTATAGACTGACACCAATTATCACAAACCATGCACCAACACACACAAAAGCTAGGAATATTCACTCATGCTTTGAAACAACAAAAAAAAACACGTAACGCTCTCGTACCCTCTGAACTCCAGATAAAAAAAAAACGATTCCGAGGAATTGGAGTAAATATGTCAATGACGTCATCTGTGATTTCGCAAATCAACGTTAGCGTCTATGAGTACACTCATAGACTGATGAAGCCAGCGATGGGATTTGAGGTAAATGAATGCTGGAAGTTGACGGTCTGCTGTATTGGTCCCAAATTTAGCACGCTAACACTAAAAAGGTACTGCTCAATGACACACGATCTGACATGCTCCCTATCAACCAACACACCAAGTATTCACAAGCTATACAGCAAACTCAAGCAAACATGCTAGTAAACTAGTTTTTTTTTTTACAAATTGACTCAGACAAGAAAAGTGCAGAGCAGAGCCGGGCTAACTGGCATATACAAGCGGCTTATAAAATAACATCGTTAACAAGTTGGAAACTGACATGAGTATATCATGATTTAAAACATTCCTAATCCTAAATTTGTTTTGAAGTTTGTTCCAATGTATGTAGTATCTTTGTAGTTTGCACTGAGGTTATCGTTTCTGAGTTAAGCGCCTTTTGACAGTTGCGTTGTAGCCCTAGCGTGGCAGGTCGGTAAACAGTACAACCTAACCTTATTTGAAGCAAATACAATTTGACAAAACTCTACACGTACCACAAGAGTTACACGAGTATAAAGTTATACTTAGGTGTTCGTTGTAACAAATCTTGGTTTTTTTTTATCATTATTATTGACATATTAATTGCTCTTAATTATGAGCAACTGCAGGGGGCAAGGAAAGATCAGGGGACTTGCACTCCCCATGGAATATTGTTAACAACAATCATGGTTAAACAAACTAATGATGCATACAAATTAACCACATTCCAGCTCGGTATAAGGGCTCAGAATAGCAGGGGTGGTCATTTAATTCTTAGAACATTGCTGGGACTTCCCCAGCCGTACATTTCTGCGTAGCGTTGTTTGCGGTTTGCTGTTATTATGCACTGACATTATTACCAACATAACGTTTACATTTGCAAAATTTTCATAGCAGACGACAGCATATTTGGGCATAGTTTGGATAATTGTAATTTTAGCTCACCAAATGTTACTTTAACATACTTTTATCTATGAATAAGTGAACTTGTCAGTCGGAATTGTCTGAAACCTTATTCATCAACCAAAATCATCATGCATCTTACGAAGACGGACAAATGTTAATTACCAAAGCGTTAAATAACCCTACTCTTGGCCACATGTATAATATTTCAGTGTCGGCTAGGGGTTGGTGGCGGTATGAGGTCTATGTGTTGGAAAATACGTTTACTTTTTCTAACACATAATTTTGTGAATATCCATAGGCGTGTCATTTCGTTATTTCATGACGTGGTCAGCCAAGAATGTGTGTCCCGTGAAGCAATTCCTTGATCTGTTTCCCAAAAATTGATCTGTTTAAACAAACTAGGTAGTCCAGCTGAGGCTAAAATATACATTTGATAGGGAACAATACCTTTTCTGGTGTAAATTACATAAAAATATCTTCTACAGTTTTGAAAACTGTCATACCAAAATGAATTTGAAACAAACAGGTGTAATGGAATTGTTGGATACTTTTAGAGAATGTTTTGTTTTGTTTTTCTTTGAAATCTGCATCTAAAGTTCCCAGACATTGACGAGGTTACATTGCGACAGCACACACGTAAATTAGGATACTCCTTCAGGATTCTTGGTCTACACACAATCGTAGCAATTACGGAGTACGGTTTAAATTCATATATGTGCATAGAATATCTTAAAATTTGTTCCGTAACAATATTTGGAAAAAGTGCACTACAGTGGTTATGACGTATTATTATTCTCATGTTGCCTTCACCCGTAGAGTATTTTCTTTGAACAGAATACTCACTTTCAACGTTAATTATTATAATGAAACTGCAGACATTTTAAATGAATGACTGATTGTAACATTGTAATAACAATCTAAATAATAACATGTGTGGATAATTACCAAAACTAATATATAATACACATGTATATCAATAATTGTCTTGGAGAGAGAGGAAAACCTGAAAAAAGAACACTGGTGCATTTAAATTTAAATATGAAGTAATACTACCGTTTTGTCGCCTTTTTTATGGCAGGAAATTAAATTTATATCATCCATCAACATTATTGACAGAAATGTCATATATTTCAAAGGGAAATGATTAAAAGAAAACGTGAGTGTAAGAATCAAATAACGTTGAAGTCTTGACTTAAATTAGTATATTAAATGTAATTCGTATGATTTCCTCGTGTTGTCATAACATGTTTCGACACTTCGCCAAAATTGGAGCCAATCAGTTTGCATCTCCGGTGATAAAAACGGTTGAAAGTTGGTGTGTTATAAACCGGGAAATCGTTTTGAAAACAATAAATCACTTTGGCTACATTTTTATTGAATACAAATATCGCTGGTATGGCGAATATACCCGGACTGCATAGAACAGACTACTTTACTAAATGGTAATATGTACATGATATTATACCCTATAATAATATATCAACATATCTTATTGAAGAGCAACCCTTCAATAAGGAAACAAACTTGGGAGTGAAAATAAGCAGTAACGCCTGAGTAATGTCACTTGATTCAGTTCACTTTGTTGCACCTAAATTAAAAACAATGTTGATTTGTATTGTTCGTCGTTGTCTTTATAGGAAGATTCCTTGTACAGTTGAAGGATAATAAGAAAATGACATGTGACCTTTGACGGGAATGGTTTTTTTTGGCACCTTTAATACGTTCACTTGATCTCAAAGATATCTAGACGAGGTACAAATGAATTGTCTCAACGTTACGTGAATATGTCTAGTAAAAAGCTTGGAAGGGGATTTCCCATTTCCAGCTATTGCACACGTACCTGAATATCAATCATCAACTCAACCCCGCTTCTAAAGAAAAAAGTGATACACGTTATTTTGAGACGTTCCGTCAAAAATCATGAACATTAGTTTGCGTACGTTCATATATTTATCG
>KN889786.1:1589-12517 GCA_000934455.1 Apostichopus parvimensis | reverse complement strand
TTGTTTGTAATGATATGGATCACAAATGCCTCCAATATTCCCCTCTGAGATGCCTGTCTTCTACAAAACTATGTACCACTCGGCATTAATCCTTCACAAACAGAACGTGACAATTACATTGCAAATGACGCTTCTCCTAACACACACAATGCTTCGGCACTGTCATATTTGTACAGTTTTCTCATCATTGGTATTAATTGACTTCAACTACTCCTGTCCTGAGCTACTAATATCCTTCCTTGAGACCATTAAAGACCCTGGGAAGAAGCTGAACTACCCCCATCCCCCCCCCCCTCCATCAAACATTGTAGCTGGTCATACCATAACTGTATAATAAACCAGGAGAATATTTCTGGCAGATTATTAACATGTTTTCATCATCATAATCTGTAATGTACACATTTGACTACTGTGCAGATATTTTTGAAATTCATTTTAATTTTCTCTGCTGCTAGAGCTCAGCAGCTCATAAAAAGTGAACTGACTCCTTTGTTTCCCTGTGTGTACTATACAGCTATCATACTTAAGATTGCAACACTTGATAAATGCTTCTAACAGGGAGAAGAAGCTGGCGACAAAGGAATACACAGCATTGTATTTTGCCTCAATTATTACAAAAATCTAATAAAGCCAGCTTCCTCGGTCGTCGCTGTAGTCGACGACGTCGTCATCGTAGGAGTGACGTGTGGCAACGTTAGATGTTTGCATTGGATGAGCTTGTTTCTAGAGCTCTGGGCAGATTCCGTTATCAATCAACGTGACTGAGCCGCTCAATTGTATTAGAGAAGATGAAACAAAATACATTGCAACAACAGTACACATTGAATTTGACTGATGCTTGCTTGTAACTCTGTAAATACTTCCATGATATGGTTCGTGTTTGAGCCTGGGCGTGCACGACCAGATTTGATATTTCGGCGGCGAGAAGCTCGGAGGAAAGTTGACGATTAAAATGTGTATCGTGGAAGAACTGAACATGCACATGACGTTGACAGTATAAACCAAAGTGTTCATATAATATATAAGTTTCTTTCAAAGTTACCTCTTCATTATTGCGAAGTGAAGTGTTGTACGACATTGTGGCACGTTCAAAATCTTTCATTCTATTTAATTAGAAATCTTCCCCAATTTTTATGCCCAAGTTTTACAGAAACCATGGCAACTGAGCCTGATGGCTACTTCAATGTAAAATTAACTGGTGCACTGATTGATTTTATGAATCTTGATAATGTCAGTTTGAGATGACAAATATTTATACCACCAGTTAGTATTGGTAGCAACTATCAGAGAACACTATACTGTTTTCTTAAAGGCCAGAAAATTAAGTGGCTTAGTGATTCTTTTCCAAAGCTTATTAGAGGTTTGTAAAGAAATCAAACATTACATGTATGGGTAGCAAAATGTTCTTATATATTAGAATCAATGTTAAAATAACTCCCAAATAAGCAGCACCCACGTACTTCTAACCACAAAGATTATCTACATTGAGTGATACTACCATCCATTATAGATATGGCATATGACTGCATGGTTTGATAATTCATCGTATCCTTCACAGAACTCTGGACAAAACTACAGCCTTCAGCTCCTTGACAATACTCAAAACATAAATTTCAGGATATATATATACGTCAAACAAGCTCAGTAATTAATTTACAGAGATTTGTTAACAGACCACAAAATCAAGGCTTTTTAAATTCATTCTATATTTTGATGAAAGCATCGGGTAACCAAACAGCCATAGTGGTAAGTAATTCTTTTCGACGTCTGACCAGTACTTAGGTTGACTGACCAGTGTAACAAAGGTAAATTTTTTTTTCTGATACCATATATCTGTATGTTTTGGGGAACAGTCACAGACACACACAAGTTTCAGACATCTTAGTAAGCATGCTAGTTTAACTTTACTTCAAACATTCATGTTGCTGAGCTGATTCACAGTCTGTTGCTATGTATTGAAATTTGACTGCATCGTTATAAATTGTTAGTTCCACTACCCTACATAGCTTGTACCAAAACAGCTAAACTACAGTATCGCAAAAAAAAAGATCAATTCTTTATTTTATTCAAACCCTGTTTTTCACGAATATTTAACCCAGTTTACCACAACTTCACAGTGAAATTTTAATGGACGAAAATGCCAGGGAAATTATTGCTTGTTGAGTGTGATATATGAATAAAGATCTTGAAAGTTATAAATCTAAGTCTGTCTGGCAAAACCTGTTAAAACATGCCACAAAATCACTAAGTTGAAGAATGAAACTGTACAACAGAGAAGAGCCGCAAAAGTCAGGTAGTTTTGTTGTATTTGGCATCCTTCAGATGAAGGCATCACAATTAAGGCCTACGGGATACTATTATACAATATGACTTGTATATCAAAGTAAAGCTACTGACCAGCAAATCTGGAATCATTACACGTGTCTCTCGACTGTAAATAAATAAAAATCATGCCAAATTTATTTATTTATTAATCAATGTAACACAAAAAAAAGTGGCTTGGGCAATAATTTTGTTGTTGAAATGATCTTTGAATTTCAGGTGACCTATAGAACCCATATTAATGTGACACTACAAACTGCACCTCCATTTAATTAATACCCATCTAGAGTTTACAGTTAGTGTCTACTAATTGTGTGATTTGACTTATCATAAAGAATGTAAACCATCAAGGTACTATGTACAAACTCCCTGCACATAATTGACAGTGATTGTATAACCAATTTATATATTCCGTAACCAATAGTAACTTAGTCAATGACGAACAAACAATTTAAAGTCAGTTAAAAACAGAATGCCTATATCCCCCTTTAAATCTTGCAGTGATTAATTAGACTTGCTTCCCCGGCACACCTTTGCCTCTTTTCCATTAGCTCTGATTACCGCACTCCTTATAATATCTAATTTATGACTCTTTTATATACCTTTGCTTTGAGTCAGATATAAATTTAACCAAATCCCAAACTCTTGTGTTGAGGGTATACAAATTACACGACTCTTTGAGTCTCTCGTAATATTAATTTCCACCGTTATTTCTCATCTGCAGCATCGCATGCAACAATCCAAAGGAGGGGGAAAAAATTAAATAAAGACGAGGCAATAGTTGGGAACCTGGATCAATAATTGACCTCTAAATGGCGTCACACTTTTGTCCTCAATCTTAAAAACGCTCGGTAATCTGCTGTGTGAGTGCTCCATCGATGATGATGATTATATGCCGTTTCTGCCGGATTTCTCGAGACAGCAATTTTGCAAGTTTTGCAGTCGTTTGCGCGGAGAGTGTTTCTTCCAACGTCACGTTTCTGACTGAGCAACCTTGGAATTAGCAACATGTTCATAATGTCTCTTTGCTGGGGCAACTGCTCGTGACTGATTGACTTGATAATAAAGAAGATCGCTACGGACGATGTCGACATCGTCGACTGTACATGCGTCATTGAATTTTCAGCGCAAAATATTGAAAACGATATACAATGTTGGTAATCAACCCCGTTTCCAGAAAAAAGGAATGTACTTAAAAGAGTTTTTGCAAAACAGAAATGATTGCACGCAGCTTAAAAGCTTGGGAAGATCTTGTATGTGTTGTACTAATAGCTTTTGGGTAACCAGTTAATGCATAACATAGATGATCATAGATCATCCTCAGAAATGATGATGATGGGTATAATAAATTAATATTAAATCAAACTTAATTACTTTGGTTGATGACTGCTATCACTGCTATGCATGCCACCAACACTCTTATCTATTAATTCAATCACAGAATCACAGGAATATGAAAGTTTTTCTAAGAGGAGAGAGCCTTAATAAATTATTATCTCATAGAAAATGCAAGTTGCACATGTACACAGAAAGATTGATGAAACTAAGGCACTATTTTGATTTTTTAGTTTTTTAGTCCCTGTATGAATGTTAATTTATGCCATTTTTTTTTCAATTTAAGCAAACAATACAAACACATGTCATGTTCAATATTCTGCCACATAAGGACGGGCCATATATTTCAAACAAACATGTTACTATTAAATATATGTTGATGCAAAATGTCAACTCATCCTTATCATAAAAAATACAAGGAATAAAATCAATTTTTAATTATTTCATTCTAATCTGACTCTGAAATGTTATTTGACATTACAAACTGTCTTTTATTATTTACAATTTATAATCCAGTTTTCTGCCTCCACTGTAGTTGATTTTGATGATTACCACGTTTCAAGACATTTAAAAAAAAAAGGAAGGAAGTATCTGTAGCCCTAAAGATAATTAACTTGCAGAAATGAGACAACTATTTCTCAGAATATGTCGGACTTAAAACTAAAACTAGATTTTTAACGACATGCACATTTATTTTTTTGATCTAGTCTATGCGCTTGTTCCATGACCAATCTGTGACCTTGCAATCCACAATATTTACACTATGTTTCCAAATAACTATTCTCTACTATTTACCCGGAAAAAAAAAAATGTAGCAGAAATTCATCTACATAAGATGAAACCTCTTAACAGACAGGAAAAATTTGTAGAAAAATTATTTATACCTTCTCACAATTTCTAAAATGGAAGATTCACAGAATATTAAAAACTTAATTTAAGGAAACAGAGCATGATATGTTAACACGAGTTTATAAGCTAACTTGAATGAAAGACTTGTCGCAGAGGCCAATCTGATCTAATAGCTTTGAAAACTACAACACTGCTGAACAAAAAGTCATATTGCATCCACTAATGAGTCAAACGTACACACAGCCTTGTAACAGAATGTTAGCTGACATACCATATACATGTCTATCAAAAGCTTCTCAAACATTATTGGATTTTTGAGTGAGTGGTTTGTAATTAAGGCAGTAAGAGAGGAGGTTAAAAAGGGAGGTTTCAAATTAAGCAGAATGTGGCGAGATTTCACGGGTCTTCAGCTTGATACTTCTTTTCACTTAACTCTAGGATATATACAGATGATATGATAAGCCTATACTGTAAATACACCAGGCTTATAATACCACACAACATATATACAACATGCACAGTGTTCTCACAGAAGAACATAGCTTTGTAATATTGAAACCTGGTTTTCGTAGTCACACCATGAAAGCTAAAGAAATGGTATCACTTTATCAACAGGGCAAACACACCTTATCAAAACTTTCATAGAATATAGTTAACAAATCTACTGACAAAGATGGATTGCTAAAAGACAATGCTTTGGCTTAGTTCAATTTGCAGATGTCATCTTTTATTTAATTTGCATGTCCATCTTCATTTTGAAGGAACAGAACAATGTCTTTCGATCAAACTTCAGCTACTGCTGCTTCTAAAGTTCAATTAGACACTATATGTTTGTTAATGGTTTGTATTCTCCATCTGTTTGTGTACTGGTTCAGTCTAGGGTGGTGGTGGGGGGAGGGTGGGAGGGGTTAACATATTCTTTGGGTTTTTTTTTTTAAATCTTTTCCTTTGGTCTTTTGATGACAATATTCAACATATGCCAAACTTTTACCACATAATTGCAACAAAGTCAACCAATAGGATTTAAGATGCCTTAACATTATACTGAGGTTGTAGCAGTAAAAACTAAACCATCAAATGATTTTCATCTCAGTACACACTTGTTGCAGTGTCACATCATACAAACACACTTACTGCACTGTCATACAATACAAACAAACTTGCTGCACTGCCAAACAATACAAACAAACTTGCTGTACTGTCACACCATACAAACAGAAACATAAATGATTGTTCCTATCTTCACTAACTTCAATTAACCAGAGCTAATATATACAGGGTATGCTCCGTTCGCAGATACAAATTTCATTTCTCTTAACAAAAAAGACTTAAAACATTAAAGGTCTACCCCTAAAAAGAGTGATTTGAGTATTGCCCTGATATATATGACAGCTGAGGCCATTTTGGGACCATTCAAACCATGAGGCCATTTTGGAACCAATCAAACTCTGAGGCCATTTTGGAACCAATCAAACTGAGAGCACTTTATCGGCACCAGATATTGTAGCAATAAAATTGCCTGTAACAGCGAATATCCTGGACCGAGCGAAAATGTTAAAATTGCACAAATTCACTGTAAAATGCTAGAAGTGTACACATTACACAACTATAGAAATCATTGCACAGAATGAGACTGCACCAATGACTTCAGGAATATACACACATGCAGTGCTCATGAGCACAATGCCTCAGGAGAGTGCTACGGATAAGATGGCAAGAACGGGTCAGCACCAAGGAACTTCTAAAGAGAGCAAAAATGGGACCACTAAGCATCGAAATTAAGAAAAGAAGATGGAAATTCATTGGGCATATATTGCGTCAAAAACCCAAACAACGACAGCAACATCAGCATGACTTGGGCACCAGAGGGCAGGAGAAAGAGAGGGCGACCAAAAACAACATGGCGCAAGATAGTGGACAAAGAGAGAGAGAGGGCTGGTTGGCAATCCTGGAATGAGGCCAGAAACGCAGCTGCCGACCGAGACGAATGGAGACGCTCTGTGGAGGCCTTACTTGCCTCTAGGCAAGAAGAAGAAGACAGATGAGATGAGTGCTCGTGTATAATCTGGGATATCCAGCAGTTAGCCACTCTTTGTAGGGGATGCTAGTGTGAAATACAGTACTGTGCAAACCATGTGCTTGACCATGATAACTAAATTTTGGAGGCATGGAATCTCACGATAGGCCTAGGTCCACGTTGGACTTGGTGGTACATTCATAAAGGCGCCTTTTGAAGCTCTTTCCCCACATAATGACATACTGGCAGATATTTGCTTTTGGCTGAACAATTTGTTGACAGGGGACTACACTGCCATATTTCATTATGATTACATAAAAAAACCGACGCATAAAATTAAAGACTGAAATTTGCTGAATCGAGGCATATTTATAATCCAAAGTGAACTTTCCTTCGACGCCACTCAAGACCACTTCACACACACATATGTAGGAAAACTGGCCTTGCACCTCACAGTGAGCAGTAATATTTCCTTCCCAAGCCTAACAAGATTATCTGTACAAAATTTCCAACAATTTTTGTAAGTACTAATTGAGTTTTCAATGACAGCTCATAATTTATCATGCAAAAGACCTTGGTTACATTAACAAGAATTTTTTTTTCTTTTTCTTTTTACAATTCTGCTTCTTGAGTTTTACTATGAGAGAGAGCTTGAAATTGTTAAGAGGAGAAATAAAAGCGTCCTACAAAATACTGTTTCAGGAAGATTAAGCAGCCTGTAATACTAGAGAGAGAAGTAAATGGTCTGTGAATCATTATATCGCTTGCTGCCACTGCCATAGTTTACAAGATAATAGTTCAAGGTCACTCATATTGATAATGTTCTTTATTACATATCTTTGGAAATGCCAATGCGACGATAATCACCAAAGTTCAACATTAAGCTCCCTGAATGACCTTTCATTTAAAGATGTCCTATATTTTTATTTCAGAAAAAGGAAGATTTTTCTATGAATGATTTAAGTAAAAAAAAAACAAGTGATAATTTGATGCTTGATTATTAAGTTGCTGCCATATGGTCAATAAGACATCTCAACTGCATCTATTAAACAGTATGAAAGCAAGCACTGCATTTCTAGTACTGAAGGGTTTTTTTTTCCTATTAAAAATTTAAAATGAATACAAATATTATTCCTTTAGAAAATTTGGGCTTCACACCATGAGACAGGTTAAGTTTATACAGTTATTCTACAAAAGGATGTGTTGTATAAAGATATATGGGTTTTAGTCTCAGAGAAACTATGGTACTATGAATAATTGATCCTGTAGTAAAAGTATATTGCATGACCACTGTATAATTACTGCCTATTTAGAACTCAAAATAATTCTCCACTACAACTAGAACTGGCAAAAATAATTCTTACATTGCAAATAAATGTGAATACTAAATTAAATCGTGGTCTTTACTGCCAATGGTTTAATACTGTTAGATTATAAGTAAATTCATCATCAATGATTTACGAGTATCGAATGTAAGATTGTAACGTCTGGAACATGCACAACCTGAGGATGCTACATCACAAGAAGTTACATGAAAATTGATTATTTTAGCATGATAGCACAGTTAATACTTCATGGTCATATATTGTTTGTACATCATCGTAATATAAGTACACCATAATTTGTTTGCTCTGTTATTCAACATAATCATCATCATATGGTCCTTGTGTCATTCATTCCAAACTTTCTTCTCTCTAAGCTGATAAATTGCTAAATTGTTATACTTTTCAAGATCATAGCTGAATTATTCTATGCTCCATATCATTCTATAAGCAGGCAAAGGAATCTTCCACTATTATTTACGCATTTAAATTAGAGCTTACATGTTTTAAAACGGGTGTCCTTTGAATGCAACATTCTTAATTCCTTTGCAGATATCTGCGGTATGAAAAGATCAAATTACCGAATACTGTACTTCCATCACGAAGGAGAAAAAGAAGACCAAGACCAAGAAAAAATAAATGGTTTATTATTAAACAAGAGAATATATGGAAACTGTTGAAATGAAAGCTTCCACTGGAATGCTCTATTTACTTGGGGAATGGCAAACTTTTCCACGAAATGTCAAAGGTATCATATTTCATCAATATCGGTAGCAGGAAGAAGAAGGCATAAAGCAACCAGAAACCATGCATGAGTGGAACAAAAGGACAAAAAGCCATCATCAGCAGAGCCTGGGAGAACTATAGGATTGAGTGACGTTATGCATGAGCAGCCACTGTACAATGCAAGGTATTAAAGCTAGTACTGATAACAACAACAGCCACATTGATGATGACGACACAGGTTTCATAATATTTGAAAACTGTGTATCACATGACTGTATGAGGAAAGAGTTTATTGGGACTTCTTTCAATAGACAAAATGTCAAAAGGTTTTGTTATCATCTTCATACCAGAGAACAAATAACAAATTTTGTGATATAATTCGATAAATACTATTGACCTCACTATAAAATATACTTAAAAAATATTTTTAACAAAAGTAGAAAATGGTAAAAATTCCTCAGAGAGCAGGGTTTATACCATTAAACTAGAAAATATTGATATGAGCAAGAGATCTCCCCCCGCCCCCCCTCCACCTCTCTTTCCAATCAGTCATAAATCAATCATGACTACAAATGAAGGAACTATAAACATAACCTTCCAAGATAGTTGTCCCTGATTAGGCATTTCTCTTAGCTGATGTGATATCATTTATAAATCTGGTTCAGGGTAATATTAAACTATGGTTAATTTGGGTATAAACACATAAAACTTTTAAAATCCCTTGGTAGATGCTTTTTTTTTCAAGCAAAGAGAAGTAACTTTAACACTAAAGGTAAAGTTTTTACTGAGATTGAGTCATGGGGGTCAGCTGATCTTTAAACCATTTATATATATGTTTATGATAATTTATTATGATAGAATTATTGTTCCTCTAAGACATTTTTTTTATCTGCGGTGCTCATTAATGTTGCCAGCAGTGTTAATTTGCAAAGTGCAGACCTCAACTAATGTCAGAACAGTTAACGTACAGGCAGCCTGTTGTATTATAAAGTAAACATCACAACATGAAATTAAACCTGGTCCTGATCAGTAGGATTAACCTACTTAACATAAAATAATTAATTAGAAAGTTGTTTACTTTAATTATCAACTATCTGCTACGAGTTGTACCATACAAAATACTGTGTATTGTTTATATAGGGTAGCATATAAGTTCTAAGTGTTAATCTGGTGATAGTACTGTTCTGTAATTTTACTCTTTAAAAGTAAATTGGAAGCATCTACTTTAAATCTAGGCTTGACAGATCACTTGACTTATTTGAATTAAGAGAAGGTGATAACTAGGGCATTACATACACTTAATACTTAAAGTTCCACATGTCACAGGACATCTTTTTTCTAGATCATAAACAATTCGTTGAGAGTGGAAAGAACTCCAAGCACAGCTGTAACACGATCCATCGTTTTATGAAAGTATTGCTGACTGTATTTCTGACAAGAAAACCTACTTTAGCCCATCATTTGCTGTCATTTTTCATTTTTTTTTCAATTATTTATTGCCAATAAATATTTATAAACAGGACATCAAAAGTGAGTAGGTAATAAGAAAATATTATTTTAAAATGTTGGTGTACAAAAACAAAATATTTATATATATACAAAACGTACAAGTGTAGTTATCTACAATATTATCCAGATAACCATTTTGTAAATAAATAGCAGCACAGATAAATAAAGCTATTTCTATGTACATTAATTCTGAATTTTGGTGTTATTGCTTTGTTTCTCAAGTTAGTTTCTCAAAATAGAGAGTTAAGTTCGGTATGCAAAGAATGTCTGTCATTTCTATGTATGCAATTTTTTCCTCTCCCATCTTCCCTCCCCCCCCCCCCTTTAAGGTATATTGATGTATCAATAAGTATGGTTTTCTCAAGATACTAAGTGTGCAGTAGTATGAGGAGACAGGTAAATACATGATACAATCTGAACAAACTCTAGGTTACCTTTAACGTACTGATAGCTCCACTCTTCACAAATCACAATACGGTTGTCATGGCAATTTCATTGCCTTGGAAACAGCTAATAAATAACTCAACTTCCAAACAGTTGACACTAAAAATGATTTTGCTTATATGCAAGTAGGTTGGTTTTTTTTAGAGTTGGTTTTCGTTGGTTTTTTTAGAGCCGGCCAGTCAATCACTATTCACTATTCTGTCACTTTTCACTGACCAGTCACTATTCAGTGACATCCAAGCATCTCTGCTATTCATCGTTAAACCATGGCTGTCAAATATATGTACTAACACTAGACAATTCCACTACACCTGTGACTTGACTCATAGCAATGAAAGATATTTACAAACCATGGGTCAATAGGGTGCGGGGGGACTGCAGGGCAAACATTTCTTTCCTATTCT
>KN889785.1:26232-55540 GCA_000934455.1 Apostichopus parvimensis | reverse complement strand
TGAACCATTTCTAAACAGAAACCACCTGTTTGTTACATTTATTTCCCTGGAACACAAACAGTCGCATCTGTTTCTCCAATGCGACGATCCTGCCATCTCGTTCTTCTTACCTAACATATCGGTCGATTCGATGAGGCTCTGGTCCAGATTTGCCCAATAGAGTCGTTTCTCCATGTAGTCTATAGTCAACCCTTTCACATTGCCACGGTCTCTCATCAGAGTCTTCCGGTGGGTTCCGTCCAGGAAGGCCCGTTCCAGGGTCCCCATGCCCCAGTCAGCAAAGTACATGTACCTGCAATAAGGGCACGACATCATAGTTTAGAAACAAAAAACAATGTATCAACACCAATTTGATGAATACAGTAAGATAGGACATAAATTACAGAACATTTGCTATCTCAGAAATCATGTATTGAATTCACATTTTGCTACTTTAAGAAGTGGATGCACCAAAAATATGAATACACTCATTTTTCTTAAGCATTTTTTGTCAACTCTTGCAATGAATGTCAGAACCGTTCCCAATCTGAAGTTACGACAATGCAGCGTAAAATTGAAAAAAACAACAACAACGGATTTTGTCAATGTGCATCTATGATATCAAACCAGCTTGCTCCAAGTTCACATTTTGGTTAAAAAAAACTTTTGGACTTCAAAGGAACATATCTCGCTAATCAATAAAACTTTCACGAGGATGCTCACTTTATAACGTTTTTTTTTTACGGGTCAAAACTAAATTTACCACCCAACAATTCTTTAAGGTTTCTATGACAAGGGGCCATTGCTGGGAATCTTTACCTTTGACACTTTCATTGCAACCAAGGGCCAATTGAGTGTAACCAGGGACCATCTGGGAATTTCCAAATCTATCACTTAAAATTCCTTAGAGTATATAGAACTATCATACAGGGTTGAACATATGATTTATATTTGCAGTTTATTAATTTTCCTTTGAAAAAAGTGCATACCATAGTGCCTGGGTTGCTACACTAGGCATTACAAAATTTTTCTTTTGGGAAAATATTTTAGACCAGCTTACACCCCTACCTCCCCCCTTACCCTTTGCCACCACCCTCCTTGTTCAGCTCTTAACTCTTTAAGAGGGACCCACAGTGTCCGACATAACACTCACCCCTCTCCAGGATCCAGTACCAGGCCGACGGGCTGCGAGATGTTCCGCCAGATGAGTACCCTACGGGAGTAGCCGTCCAAGCGGGCGACCTCGATTCGTCTGGTGGTCATGTCGCTGAAGTAGATGTTGTGAGCGATCCAATCGACTGCCAGACTGGTAGGGTTCTGTATGCCAAACTCTATCACGTCTTCGTGACCCGTCCCATTCATGTAGGCCTTGCTGATTTTCTGTAAAGGAGGAGGAAAGACGATTTATAGAAGACATTAAACCCCATTACGTGTGAGCATGTGCTAGAAGGAAAGTAGTCAGATAATTTCAGAGTTGATATAACCTTTGACATCTGTTTTTGCACACCTCTCATCGTACCCCTCGACCCACCACATCCCAACCTCCTCATCACCCCTCCACCCACTCAAACACTCCACCCCAATGCCTCCACTCAACACTCTCCAAAGTAAATAGATTTAATTTGGTAAAGTTTTACCTAACTTTCTAGTCACTGATATTTACACCAAACATAATTTGAATTTTGACATCTCTCATCCCTCCCCCACATACCCCTCAACCCCCCCTCCCCCCTCCCTTACCAATTAATACTGAAGGATTTAAATTAAGAAATTTACCTTAACCTCCTGGTCACTCCAATATATCGTACTGTCTGTAAAGTCAAAATCTAGAGAATTCGCCCTTTCGACACCGGTGAGAGGTATTTCCACCTTGTTGTACGTGGTCTCCAGGGATATCCGTTGTATATCGTTGCTGAAACAGAGCAACAGGAACGCTTCCGGGAGGATGCAGGTTTGGGCATCGCCTAAGATTTCCATTCCAGTCGGACAGGAGCAGATGTGACCGGATGGCCGGTAGAAACAGAGATGACTGCAGCCACCGTTGTTATCGGCACATGGATTGGTACCTGTTAACATGTGACAAGAGAATGCAAAAGAAATGAGCCTAACACTGATTGACTCAAAGCGATATATATCTGTGTAAACGACACTCACATGTGAACATTAAAGTTCACATGTGAACATGGACCAAGCGACTGATAGTCATGAGGTAGCCTAACCATTGACTCGAAGCGATATATCTGTGTAAACAACACTCACATGTGAACATGAAAGTTCACATGTGAGCATGAAAGTTCACATGTGAGCATGAAAGTTCACATGTGAGCATGAAAGTTCACATGTGAGCATGTAAGTTCACATGTGAGCATGGACCAAGCGACTGATAGTCATGAGGTAGCCTAACCATTGACTCGAAGCGATATATCTGTGTAAACAACATGAAAGTTCACATGTGAGCATGTACCAAGCGACTGATAGTCACGAGGTTGGCTTCCTCTTATATCAACACCTCACGATCGTTCCCCTATTTTACTAATAATACCTCAACATACCTCAGGTAAATTAAGTTACATACCTGATTCTGCATTGACATTTCTTGCCACGAGATCCATTAGGTCCACTATCTCTTCGGTTAACACCTCTTGACCCTCCTCCCATATGTTACTAGTAATACCTCAACAAACCTCAATGCCATGAAGTTACTCATCTGATATTGTCATTGACATTGGTTGCCACGAGGCCCATTAGGTTTGCTATCGCTTCAACCAACACCTCATGATCCTCCCATATTTTTTTACAAGTAATACCTCAACATACCTCTCATGTCATAAAGTTACTTACGCGATACTGCATTGAAATTAGTGGCCATGAGGTCCACTATCTCTTCAATGAACACCTTATGATCATCCCCCTATTTCACTAGTAATACCTCAACAAACCTCAGTGCAATGAAAGTTACTCACCCGCTATCGTATTGACATTGGTTGCCACCAGGCCCATGAGGTCAGCTAACTCTTCAATCAACACCTCGTGACTATCTCCAGTATCCTTATGGCACCTCTCAATAGTTCTTGATTGCCAATCTGTCCAATAAATGTACTCGCCTAAGAAACCCCCAAAAAAAAATATATATATTTTCACGTTCACTACAGAAACTATAGAAAATAAGGCAGCCTGACCCAACTTGTTAAAATCTTGCTACAATTCTAGATTCATTGTAATGCCAGTAAATACCAAAACTACTTGAAATAAAATGATTGCAACACTAACTAGCCGACCCTCAAATTTTGACTCATTTTTCTTTACTTTTTAGTCACGATTGCTCACTTCTAAATGTTGCTATGATTTACATTGAAAAGAAAGAATATCCAATGAGGGGGGAAATTGTTTGGCAGCAAAACAGAGACAACAATTTCTGCAGTGTTTGACTCTGCAGGCAATTTTAGATGAATCACTTGCGAAGGACCATGGCAGGTTGAAGGAATATTCCAGTGTCAGGCAGGGATGTAGCTAAGGCCTGATGAATGGGGGGGGAGGGGTGTAGTGGCTGAAAATTTCGACTGGATGGGTTTTGAAGCCAGAAAATTCTGACTGCTGCCTTGTACCCCCACCCCCCCTTACAAATTATATTCGATGACATAGTGAATTACCAAAAAAAAAACAGTGCTTTTTCCTAGCGCGCTGAATATTATTTATTTGGGGGGTGGGGCGGCGGGGCTATTTATCACTCACATGAACAATCTGCCTATCATTTTCGTCAAGGACCCAAGGATGATAAGACCCTCTCAAAGACACAAAACACAAATCGATTGATGGACAAATATCCCCAAGATTTTATCATAATTCAAGAAAACATGAATGCAGAGATATGAACAGAAATGGGGATTTCGACAAACATATAGTTCAAATACGACATCACCTACTCTCCAAGGGTGCATACTATTTTTGGTTAGAGAAGGATTTCCATGAATTTATGAATATCCATTCTATGAATGCCACATCCTCTTATCTATGGGTGCGCTGGGCGCTGGGCAATGTGGAGGGATTGTCTCTATGTTTGACAGCTTATCGCTGACCGAGGTTATAGTGTAAAGCGCTTCGAGCCTTTGGGAAAGGGCGCTACGCTATACTCAAATATGAAATGATCATTATTGTTACCCCAGATAGGCGAGAGGCCGGAGGAGGAGGAGGGGGTTTAGGTATTACTCACCCAGGAGAGAAAATCCAAAGACGTGTGGCGTAAAGTCTTTCTTCAATATACTTCGATTTTCTCCGCTTAGGCCCATGAATTCTATTTTGTCCAATTTACCGTCGCCCCAGTAGACCAGGCCTGCGGCGTAGTCTATGGTGATGCCGTTCGGCCAGACCAACGAGTCATTGAGGAGAACTATCCGATCCGAACCATCCAGCGCTGCTCTTTCGATCTTGGGCGATGAACCCCAGTCCGTCCAAAACATCAGTCTAAAAACGAAGGCAAGGAAAACATATATACAAACAGATTGATATAAAAACTAGAAGACTTTATATCATTGCATAACAAAATATGAAAATTTGATGTCAATGTCAGATTTTTTTTTTCGTGACAAACTTTCATACGAGCAGATTGCTTCATAAATAGTTTGTCCAAGTTGTCCCTCCAACAACCTTGACCATCCTGTTACCATCTCTTCCCGATACCACAATTTGACTGTCCGAGATGACTGATCACCTGAGGAGCATGGCCATGTGCTTTCTTAGGAAAAGCTTGTTTGTCCCTAAGACAATCGGAAGGATAGTCATGTTGACTGACAGAGGCTTTGATCATTTCTTGATAAACCACGTACAAATGAATTTACCGAGAATAATTGCATCTGGCAATATAAAACAATTGCACTGATGAGAACTTCATAAACTGGAAAACTGATGCAAAATACTGCATAGTATTGCAATCCAGCACTGTGTTTATAAGTCATTTTTAATGATTCCCCCAACCCCCACCCCACCCCCCTTCATTGGGATTAAATCAGCTTCAAGATCACTTCCAACTCTGCTATAGAATATTTATGGTTGTGTGTTGCAGAAAGAAGACACCTCTGTTGTAAAGCCTGTTTATTTACTACCACGATAGCATCATCTGATCTTCTTAAATTTATCAGTCGAGTCCTGCATCTGAGGTACACAACCTTCCCATTCTAAATTCCATTATTATTTTATGGCAAACAAAACATTAACATCTACCTCTTGCTCTAAGTTACCACATTTCCTCCTACCACTCCTACAACTCCCCTCCCCTTCCCCCCCCCACCACCCCTCCAACCTCCACACATCCCCAGCCCAGGGATACATCCGATCAATATAGATCACCAAATGAATCTCCTTCTGACTTAAATCGAGCAAACTATCACTGACTTTCAGGTCTAACTTTGATAATCCCAAGAGTAACAACCATGGCTGAATTTTCCTCTACCCTTATTACTAAATCCTTCCTCAAGAAGAGATAGATACTCTTCTCTTCTCCTGTTTACTTCTTCTTCGCAAAATATCTTCCGTTCGACAAAAAAGAGAAACTAGATTCCTAACTTCGCATCCTGCCTTCTGACATAATTTTTTCTTCCCGACTTCTCCTCACCGGTGGAGCTCAAGTAATTTCCAACATTTACTTTAATATCTTCTTCTTCCTGTGACATTTTCAAGCTACGACCTAAAAAACGAGAACCTCGTCGTCGAGGCAACCACTTAACTAACGAAGTGTTTAACATGTTCCAGAAAAGTTTGCAATGTAACACGCAACCCTTGTATTACCAGTTAAAGTAACACACGAGGCTTTCATGGGTGGAAAACAAGGCAAGAGGCCGAATCAAACATTGTGTTTTTCCCTTCCATACGATATATATCAAAATTAATCATCAATTAACGTGCAAAATATGGCTAATTAATGAGTGATGAACCCGCACAATTTTTGTCACCTTGACACTGTTTGTTACATTAGTTTAAACCACATACAACACCAACAAAAATCAAAAATCAAATTAAAAAAAAACAAAATTGATACCTTGAGGAGAACATTTGTCTTTGCAATTTCTGTAAAATGACAATTTACTAATTACAACCTCATAGACTGGCAACAAAAAAATGTCAACTCTAAATTTCCCTTCGGCAGTAATGTGATAATGTCACTGGAAAACTTCACATATTCAAAGCAAACAGCTACTTTGAAGGAATCACCGAGTTTTCCAATCGATCTTATCTTCCTCAGTCAGTTTACCCAGTCAAGATAGCTTGAGAGTAGCATTTTTTTTTATTTATTTTTTTTGTCATAAATTTCACTAAACATTGAACTACCCAAATCTGAGAGAGCTAATAATCAAACCATACCACCCTTCTAGATTTCTCCATCAAAGCAACCACAAGTTATTTTAAGTGATTAACGATTCTATTCCATGCCAAATGTTTCCGTTGCCCAGACACTCCACAGAGCAGCAATTAATCAAATCAGATCGGAAATGTACAACATTTGAGTCATTTCTTTTTTGACTTGAAAGGAAACTCGAACAGTTTCAAGCTTAATAAACTGCATCGTTGTACCGGTTTTGAATAAAGAATGTCACCAAAAATACACCACAACTTAATCAAAAAGCTCATTTTTTAAAAAAAAAAAAAAAAAAAAAAATCTGATTTCTATGTCACTTTAAGTAAGTACACGCTGAAGGTCAGAAGTACTTTTCCAGACCAATAGATATGATTTCTAGGCCAGTTTATTGGCCAAACCAATAAATCAATACAATGTAGCTGGGTGCTCTGTGGAAGAAACCAATCAGGTGACAGTGTAAAAGAGACACCTTGAACTTGGGAGAGTAAACATGATGCAAACATAGGAGGAAGAAGGGGAGGAGTTAAAAGCAGTAATATTGATCTCGTTCGTCTATGGTACAGTGAAAATTAAACACGACTACTATACCTCTTACGGTAAACTAATTTGACGATAATTGGGAAAAGCAGGAGAAATCTATTCCAAGAATCGATCTTGTAGGTTTTAACAGAAAAAAACATCTGTGAATGCTTTTGTACAATTTTTGGCCTTGAAAGTAAGGCTGTTGTAGATTGGGGATTTCACGAGAAATCAAGATTTTTCGAATGGGAACGGTTACATTGTCTGGGTCACTTTCATGTGGTGGTTATAGATGGTGAAGTTGTATATCATATGGCCGTAACACAGGGCAAGGGGATGATATGTACATAAATAAGTATCATCTTGGAATCATGCTTTCACACATTTTCATTTTTTCCCCCCCCCCTATTTTTTTGACATGTTACAGAGAGCGTTGTGGTCAAGTGGTTAAGGCAGTGGACTTGTGATCTAAGGCTTGCAGGTTAGAATCCTGGCAATTTATCGTTACGTTGTTTCATTGGGCAAGGCATTTTATCTCTTCACCCAGGTGTGTAAATGGGGACCTGTGAGATAAACTGTCAGTTGGGGGCACTGCTTAGCTACAGTCATGTGGAGGGATTTGTCTATCTATGTTTTCAACAGGGTACTATTGTTATGCGCCTTGAGCACCATTAATCGGTGGATATGTCTGCACTTTATAAATCCTCAATATTATTATGATTATAATGTTTTTTAATGATCTAAGTAAGAGAAATGCTTCGTGGTTATGACATGTGGTATAAAAAAAAAAAAATGAGTAAGAAGTCAACTTTTTCTAACATTTTTATCCAGGTTTTAAATCATCTTGGTTTACTTTACCATTATCATCACATCAGTAATTGTGGTCCTGTTACCTGTCTATTCCAAAAGAGAGTTTTTTTTACAAGATTTATAATCTTCTCTTTCTTTAATTTATATTTTGAATACTAAATACATCATATTCATAACAAAAAACCACCATTGTGGTGATAACAATGCACCATTTATACACAAAGCGATATATATTTTTTATCTCTAGTCCTCAACTACACTTTGTTCTTACCTAAGTTTTTTCCTGAAAATCCTTCCCCAGGATGCCTTTGAAATGAAGCCATCACTACTAATAGGTTTCCATGAATTATGTGTTCTGTCTGGTTGCTCACCACAATTTCATGTTATGGGGGGGGGGGGGGGAATATAACAGATTGGTAATCAAGATATCTCCAAGTGTGTGGTTTATTATTTTATTGTCTCCCATTATTCCGGCTAGCTAAATCATTCATCGTGTGACAGTAAACGGCAACAGGAAAAAGATATTTGTCGTTTCGGTTCCGCAGACTGACATAGCCAATTAATAATATGATCTTTATGGGCCCAAAGTTGAAAAAACATGATGTGATGATCAAATTTTGTAATTGAAAACATCATCATCATATTTGCATGCCAAATCTTAAAATTTGAGATCTTCAATTGAAGACTGGAGACCACCCAAGAGGTAGGCATAGGTTTGTTACTTTTTTCAAACAAAGATGAAACAGCTACTTCCTTTATGACTTCTGTTAACAAAGTATTCACATCTTCACCAAGCAGCTGCTTAAACCAGTTCCTTTGCAAGCTCTTTCGCAAAGTTCTTTCACATGGAAAGCTAAAGCAATTATGTTACAATATAACATGGGAAAATGTACCAATTATTAAACCATGCTATGAAACAAATGAGACCACCAAAGCAGAAAACAGGAGGGGCAAAAAGCCATTGTCTTCCGGAAAATATTTCAGTATTTTAATGAAATTTTCCCAAATTTCGTTTGAACCCTAAACTTCCTGATCCTGATGACCCTGGTTTTAATAGATCAAATTCAGCAACCATCCATTATTTGCCCCGTTTTTTTTCCCCCCCTAGCTTTCCATCCAAGCAAGATTGGCAAACATTTTACGGTTATTTTCATCTCTAAAGCATTTGAAGCAGACAGCTTTGTAACCATAGTAACAATGACATTTCAACCAGCCACCACCACTAAGAAGTTTTCTGCCATATCACTGATGAGATGGGGGGGGGGGGTTCATTTAGACACATACAAGATATTCCATTTATGATTCACTTCTCTCTTCAACATACTCATTAAGTCCTACAGTTCATACGAAATCTCACCCTCCTATCCCCCCCCCTCATCCATTCCTACCCCCCCCTCCATAAAAGTGTAACTAGTAGTTAATTAGTCATTTAAAAATCTAATACCTGGTTATTCATAATCCCTGTTCTGTATCTTATCAGCAATTTCCTGTTTATGATATAACTAGTTTGAAAAAAGACTTAAACTTACTGACTGACTTCTGATATATAAATAAAATATCTTGTGTTGATACTACCTCAATGTTAGCAAAATGTTACAACCTTAATCTCCACAGGTGTGTGTGTGTGTGTGTGTTAGACCATACATCCACCACCATGCTATCTTATTTAAGTAGCACTCCGTTGCCTATTGTAAAAATCATTCACCGAATTCAAACAGGTGCATTTGCATGATAACAATCAGAAAGAAACACAATGGTACCTCCTGTAGTAGCATTTACAATGAATGAATTCCATGAGGACTGCCTTACCTTTACAATTCCCAGTCCTTACCTTACACCCCCTCCCCTCCCCCCTCCAAACAAATATCTGTTTACACCTCCTAGCCTATCCTTCCCTTCTACCACTCTACCACCCCCTCCACCCACCCCCCCTTTTTCCCAACCCTTCCAGCATGTACTAAAACAATCAATGTATTGTTGTACATGATGACTGCAATCTCTGCTTTGAACAACCAACGGACCCAAGCCCTCGCGGCGGCGCGTGGCACGCCAAGCAGACAGAGCAACAGGTGAACTGAGCCCAGGGAACAGTTAAGCTCGTTCCAATTTTACAAGCTAGTCAAGCCCTCCAAGTATACCCAATTAACCTTGCCTGAACTTTGACCTGTTCCCAGAAACAGCTGTCCTGATAATCACTACAGACCATACCTTACTATCAGGAGACAGCAACAAGACTCATCATCAGCTAGAATGATGATGGCTTAATTTAATCTGTAACATCTCATCACCAGTAGTAACTCATAATAATAATAATCATAACTCCCCCATAGTAGCACTTTAGTAGTAGCAGGCATGGTACAACAGCCAGTCCCACGCAGCAGGGTACAGTTAAAATCGCCTGTCACTTAGGGCAGGAGCACTTACTACTTTATGCAGTAAACCATTACAGGTGGGTACAGGAGGGTACAGGTGGGTGCAGGGTCACTCAGAGATATTAAAGAGTGATGAAAGAGAAGCAGGCACAGGACTAAAAATGTTACCGCTCTGAGTCGGAGAAACTAAATAAATTTCTAAATAAATCTTAAAAAGTTTCCAAAGATAGGTTAGACTGCAGGTGAGACAGCTAAAGTAACTGTGTGTAGTAAATTGACTTCTATTTTACTTTATCAGAACCTATAATTACCACAACAATCTGTCATAGCTTTCATCCGATTTCACTTTCAAACTAACAAAATCAAGTGATTCTTTTGGCAGGGTGATTGTATGAGTATGTACGCTACACCACCCAGGTGCTTTACGTGGTGAAGATAAACTGAGATAGTCAGCACTCTTAAAATGATCCCACTCTCATCGTGCACCCATACCCTCCCCTCTTTAACCCTCCTCTGACTACCAGGATGCAGAGAGGGTGACGACGACTTACCCGAGGGCAGGATGAACTGCGATGGCCCTGGGTTTCTCCACGTCCTCTTGTGTTATGACTTTCCTGGAAGAACCGTTCAGTCTCGCCACCTCGATGGTGAATGATAAAGAGTCTGTCCAATACATGTTCCGGGCGATCCAGTCGATGGCTATCCCGTCTGGCGCACCGATGTTATCCTTGACCAGGAATTCAGCCACTGCAGAACGACAAAAGGGTTTTATTATTGAACATGTAGTACTATACGAGAAAACGCATCTTCATCAGAGTGGTCATGGCAATATGTTTTCATCGGTATATGATATCGACATCAAGCATGGAGAACATCCACAAATGGTGACAAGATAAACCATGAATTGTCTCCCTCCTCCCCGTTCATTGTTTTTGAAAAAGGATTTAAATTAAAGTGAATAACACAAATTAGTGAAGTTTTGTCATTTACCTGAATTCCCAGGCCAAGATGTTAACTTTTTATACCCTACCCACGGTTATATTTTACGGTCGGTTTTTCCCATCACTGCCCCCGAAACAAAGCTAAACAAAACTGATGACAGTATCAAAGAGATTCATGATAGACATAAACACCAATCACCTTAAAACAGACCCACAACACCCTTCCTTACCTCCCAACCTCCCCCCCCCCATCTTCCTCTAGCATCTGACAGATACATGACACATGATGTGTGTCCACGGTGTGGATTCTGACGTTAAATTCATACCCGCCACGTCAAAACTGACAGACTGTCACAATACAATGAAATTAACGTCCATCAAAATTTGTCACTTCTGTATACCGCGAACCGAAGTCGGAGAGCGTCGAAGCACGGATACGGAAATGTCAATCATCTGCTAATGTGATTAATGTTGCGGGGGATCTCATTAACCAACAAATTAAAATAAGCAACGGGAAGTAAAAAGAATGCAGCCAAATTAAAATTCCATGTTATATTACAATCTAACAATCATCATCTCAAATAGGACACTCTATTGTTTACACATAATTAACATGCAGAGACATGAATCATGTCGAGGCCATCACAGTTCTAAAGTGGAACGGATACATGTACAGTACTGTACATACCAAAGTGGGGGATCATTACATTTGCAGCTGCAATAACTATCTTGTGCATGGACATGTGTACACCTCTTTTCCTTCCCTCCCCCTTCTCTATTTGGGGGGGGTTTGGGGGGTGGATGAATTAGGTTAGGACAGTCAAGGGACGCCGCACAAATACCTTTTGTGCTGATAACCAATTCTATTTACTTCGCTCCTCGCTTACCTGTCTCCTCACAACCTTAGCACCTCATTCTACCGTGTCTAGTATGCCCTGGTAATCTTTTAACACTGTGCACCCTCAACGACCGGCTCCTCCACAATCTCATGTCGAAATCGGTATAAAGAATTTGATACCGATTTCGTCATGAGATTGTGACAGCTTAAATTACGCAGTATATGTACAGCAATCACTGTTCCCATTTTTTTGCCATGACATATGGAGAGCTTAGGGTTCAACCCGAGATTTCCCACCAATGAAGGCTTTATACATTGTTCCCATGTATGGTTTCCTACATAGTTGCGTTCACTTCCACAGACCCAGGGTTACAGGTACTTTCAAATCAGCCTCTTTACATCATCATTTTGACCTGGCCTACATTTGTATGAGCTTCAACCTAAGACATCCATTAATAGGGGAAAGCTGCCCTAGGAAACTCGCCGCCTTTTGTCTAGAAAACAGCAGGCTGGCCAATATGGTCTCCGGTACAGGTGCGATTGCAGAGCATCTCCTGAACGGATGATATATTTAATTCTAACGCCTCCTATTCTTGTTTCTTGTACGACTGTTATCGACAGACAATAGCGATGCCCTACTAAAATCTTGTGACTTTAACCCAATTAACTACAAATCTAAATAAATCGCAAACAACAACCGATGGAAGCTAACAATTAAGTAATATTTAATGGTCTGACATATTGAGAATAAAGAAAAAACAGTAACCTATAAAAAAGCGAACAGGGGGGCAAATTAAAACCGAGATGTGCGATATCTAGACCGACACGGGACAAACAAAGCTCGGTCCTTGCGGGAAAAAAACTAAAAACTTAAAAGCACTACTCTTAAGAGCATTGTTGACTCAATTGAAATGAATGAGGGACTATTTCTGGCAAGGGTGAAAAAAAACAAAAATAACCCAGGAACAAAACAAAACTTTTGTTTATATCACTGGACCACCTGATGAGTGAGCAAACATGGCTTCAGGTGAACAGATTCTGAACTCTTCCTCTCAAATGAAAGAAAACTGGGGCGAGTCAAGCCGTCTGCTTTTCCCAGTACAGGTACAAAATGAGATAATTCTCCATAACTATAAAAAAAAATTCATGATTATTATTTTTTTTACTTTTTATGAAATATAGTATTACGAGTTCATGCCATTCTCTCCATGTACAATATGTTCTGAAGTTACCCACTCACTGCCCACTTAAGTAGTATGTTTTTTCTTGATTTTTCTTTGAAGAACAGGCAAGAATTTATTGTTCAAATTGTGCATACCCAATTTTGAAGGCTCTTATAAAATACTATGATTTCTGTGTACAATAACTGCTACACATCTTTGAACCTGTACGTAACAGTTTGACCATTTTGCGGATACCAGATAAAATTACACCTCCCCCCTACCGTCTTTCGTTTGATAAATTCACAGCAGATTTTGTATTTTGGTAACCCTCTAGATGACTTTGGTGAAATCTGTTGACAAAACTACAAAAGCTGTTTGCAGCTTACCAAACATGTCTAGTAACATGTCACCCAGATCACCATCATCTATATCTATCTAGGTGTCCAATGTCCCCCCTCTCCCCCCCCCCCCGTTGGCACCAGTATTAATATTACTATTACTACTAGAGTAGGCTGATAGACTGACAACACATCTAGAGCAGGTTAAGATCATAACCTTGACCTCACATCAGTATTCTCTGAGAAAAGACCAACCCTCAGTTGGGATTCTTGGAGCTATTGGACAGAGCAAGTTCACGGAGACTGCAGTCCGTATTACTTACATCTACTGTAGTGAGTAGTTTATTAGTCGTTAGTCAATATCAGTTACTGCTTTGTTAAATATCTCTGAGGAGATTTTCTCTGTACATTCCTTCGGATGGGTTTCTTCCACCTTTTGAGGATTTTTACGCAGAATGGGGAAACCGTGCAGAAGAGGTATTGGCAGTGTTTTGAAAATTACACTAATGGTTGGGTTAACAGGAGGTGGAAAAGAGCGGTTTCATATTCAAACATTTCTTATAGAAACAATTTTTTTTATTTATTATGTTTTGGTTGGAGAGGGTGTGGGGGGGGGGGGGTTGACATACCAAGAGTGACAACAGCAATATTTACCAAAATTTGCAAAGAAAAACTCGTCCAGTAGCGTAGCTCACTTCTGAATGGTAGATTGGGAGGTAGGAGAAAGTGGGCGGTGTCCCAGGGAAGTAGGAATAGAGGGCGCTGTGCTAATTATGATTCAAGTCATGTCACTTTAGGGGAGATGGGAAGGGGTGCGAATAAATTTTGGAAAACATTCGAAACTGACTGGTTTGGATATTTACGAGTGACGAGCTTACCTGCCTCCCCACAACCTTAACACCTACCGTGCCTAGAATGAACTGGTAACTTTTTAACACTGTGCGCCCTCTATGACCGACTCCTCGGGTCAATGCCCTTCCTTCTCATGAGACCACTTCCCCTAGTGCGCATGAAGTTCAGGGACTAGAAACGTAATGAAATACCCTTTCTCATGAATCTATACCATATATGATTTCTCAAAGTGTTGAAACTTTTGTACCAACTGATTGATAGCAGAGTTGCCACACTTTCATCCTTCCTGTACATAGCTTTGTCTGTTAACAAATTCTTCACCGTTATTTTTATGGTAGAGTGTGATTTGCCCGATCCTGATCAATGTAACACATTTTTGTCGGCACGCAAACGTCTACTACGAATGTTCAACGGTTAAGTACCAGCTACTCGCTGTTGTAGTGTTGAAGTGATGTGTATCTTCAAAATTGCTTTGACTTTCTTCAAAAGTGACGCAGTATTTATCCCTATGACTGAGTGCGATTATCCAATAACTCTTCAAATGTGGGTCATCATCACTGCACCGAATTGCTTTGTCGGAACAATTGAATCTAGGATCGATAACATCCTATTATACCTCCCTCACCAGCTAGAAGTCCCTCAAGCCACTAGGAACCAGACCAAGTAACACCCCCTGACTCTTCTCAACTGTGTTTGTGTTTCATGTTTACAAACAAACCAATCACCATCTTTCAAACTTTGAAAAGTAATGTAGGAGGAAAAACCAGAGTCTGGTCCGAATACTTTACATTACATTAACAATCTACAATATTAGCCAATTCAAGAGACCTTTTCACAGATTACAAGAACATGAATTAAACCAAAATAGTGGACACCTAACAAACATTGCCAGGGGGAGCAGAAAATAGGAGAAAGATTGATCCACTGTGTTGATAGATCCTACCAATTTACCAGGAGGTTATAACAGGAATAATTCAATTGCTCTTCAAACTCTGCAGGAGTGATTATTTTACTATCCATTGCTATCAAGGTGAAACCTTTATCCTGGTAATTTGCTGTTGGAGTTGTTGCCTAGCAACAAGGTGCCTGCCATCCTCCAAGGGGCAAGACGAGATAACCTAAGGTCATGAGGGGTGCAGAACTTGAGAAATTGGCACAGTCAGAGATACATTCTTAGCCTGATTAGGTTATGGGGGTACTAGAAGGGCCAAACGAGAAAAAAAGGGAAGGAAAAAATGGGTAGTAAAGTAATCACACAGACAGTTTTGCACTGAAAAGTAATGGTGTTTTATCAAGAAATAGAAACATTGATGAATTGTGTGTTCAAAACAAGAAAATTTATATATGGAGAGCAAGCATCATATTCTACCAGCTAGCTAGCAAGCAACAACATCATGTAAAAACTAAATAGATTTTGCAATGAACCATAAAATTTATGCTTGATTTATTGCAGGCTTCCAACAAAAATCTCACTAGCAACAAAGTAAGCAAGGCAGTAATTGCAAAGAATTTAAACAAATTCAAATATTTTTTACCTTCAACAACAATAAAATCTTGCAAGTTTGGGGGTTTACAAATTTTGTTACTCATAAACGACTGAATACATATCGGTATTTCTATAACAATTTGTCCAATTTCCACAAGTATTTTGTTCTTTAGTACGTGATAAAATTCTTCTCTCTCCACAGGGTGATGCTTTCCTTCCAATAACGCATGAAGGTAACATTTGGCATACCAGTGTGGGAGGACGTACAAATACCGGTAGTATTTTTCAAATATTACCAAAATGAAACAATACAAATGCTGAGACAATGCATGATACTTCTAAAACTAGTACACACTATAAACAAGTAGATATTTGGATTACATTACCATAATCTACGGTTAATATTCATGATGTTAACTATTCCCATGGCATCCATTCACAGTTTTAGCTATACTTCTGTGTAGGTACTAGTTCTGCGACATTTGAATGTTCATATTTTTGGTATGTGTACCAGAATACCAGCACTGTCTGTACTGTTTACACGGTATCTGTGAAAGCTGGTTTCTTCTATCAACTGCAATGTAATTCAACCAGGTAAGGCTTTACGCACCATTTGTCTTAATTTCTCTTTAACTCGAAATACCCGAAAAATTGACTGGTTTGGGTATTTATGGAGGACATTATTTATCTGTCTCCTATACATACATACGCTCTATGATCAACTCTAGCCTACCTAGCCTAAGAACTAGTAACATTCTTCACTACACCCCCAAAGATCCTTTCTATGTACACTGTCCTTCCAAATCAACCATTCAGACGCCTATACAAGCTTGTTTCCAGCAGGATCAAACCTTCTATCCACGCCTGTGTTTTCACTTTTGGAGGACTATTTTTTGAAGTCAATATGAAGTTTGCTTCAATTAGTATCACCTACCATAAATCACTGCGTAAGTATCCTTGAATCACTGCATAAGTATCCTTGAATTTTCCATGTTTCTGGATGCATGTATGTTCCCCGTAGGGATCACCCATCACGTGTAGCTTGCTGCATGTGTACCAGTTGTGCAAAAGTGTGGTACATGAGTCCTACATGCAATTTCTTCACATGTTGTTCTTTTGATGTTCCCATTTTAATTCTAAAGTTAAGTTTTAGCGTAAAGGTTCCCTATACTCATTTTGTAATGCCAGGTTTCTGCCAAGGGGAGCATTCGGGGGTCCCGAGCATCAGAAAGTTTCTGGCCATTTTGAATCACACTCGACGCAGACTGACAAATTGTCATTTAATCTTTAACCGAATCATGGATGGCCACTGCAGTAGAATAATTACCTTATTTGCAGATGTAATCATCTACTTCTAGAATAGTCGGTAAGACTTTTAGTGTCGAGATTCAAAATCAAAACTGCACGAAACCGTTAATAGAAAGGTCATGTCGACCGCTTACCTGTACCGTCCAACTTCACCCTCTGTATTGCTTTCAATTCATCGTCCGTCCAATAGACGTAATCTTCGACTGGATCATAGTCTATGGCGATGGCGTGCTTCACGTCTTTGACTGGCAGGATGATTGCGGTGTAGTCGGGGGTATCCAGGGATATCCTTCTAATGTCTACCCGCCTCGCCAATAGTAGAATATCCTGGGAACCTGAAGAACCACAAAGATAACGAGAAATTAATTCAAAGTACTAGTAAACGTTGTAAGGACGCCTTGGTGGACGCAGGCGGTGCCATTCGGAGACCACCTGCCCTAGTCCAGTAGTAAAGCAGGATGGAGCCCCAAAAACGCACTACGAAAGTTACGAACATTAACATCGAGGACGTGTAAGTCTGTGTCCACGATAAAATAAAATAAAATAAAAATAAAGAAGTTCTGTAATGCCCAATTATGTAACTTGTCCTAAAACAACCCAAAATGGTGACCAAATGACTGAAATGTACAGAAATAACAAATGTTATAAAATGTGGTTACATTGAGAAATATTCTTTCACTGTCACACTTGGGGAATGTGTGTAGGTGTTTTATGTGTGTGTACAGTAGTAGGCTAGGTGGATTAAAGTGCCTATCTGTTGAGGGCAGAGACCCGGCCGGCAGAGAGGTAAGAAAACGAGCCAAAACTTAGTATAATAGATTGCTGTGAATTCACAAAACATGACTGTAAGAATTCTTTTCATCCAGCTACTGTACCCTTTGAGTGCTACTCTAAACTTAATGTAATTAAAATGCATAATTTTTGCAGGTAAGAGAGGAGCAAATTAAATCAGCTTTTACTCATTGACTCCTCAATTGTAGGACAGGGTTCAATCTTGATTTGCAAGACAATGGTTCAATATTTTATCAGTTCCTAACAGACAAAAAGCAGCAAGCCCCTTGCTTGGTTGTCATTTTTCTTCCTAAACTTCTCAAAAAAAACTCTACACCCATTTTTCCACCATTGATCTACTGTGGATCTCAAAACTACCTGCAAACTACTTATATGCATGGGTCACAACTGTGCTAGATTAAAGAGTTGACCCTAGACCCAGGGTGCATGCATCTACCTGCTGTCTCGTCTTCCTGTTATTCAAGCCGGTTTGCCTTTGCCAAATTTTATTTTTAGTCACAAATAGTGGGCAAAATATGAGCAATTTTGATATTTTCTGTGACATCTTCGTATATTTTGTACCAGACAGAAGCCTGCTGTATACCACATCTAAAGAGACCATATGGATCGTCGAAAGTTCCAAACTAGAATCGTTCGTGTTATGACTAAAATAGATTTTTTAAGTGAGTCGTAAAGGACTAATGGCATTTAACCAATGGATCAGAGTAATAACAACCAAAATCTCAAATTTTACTGGCATCCAACAATTACGACTGTCAAGTTTCCTTTAAAGGAGGACTTTGGCAATCGATTCTGTTCAATTTTTTCAGACATTATTTTGATATTATCATCACATAGCAGTGTATAAATTTACTAAGCTTGTCTATCAAAAGTTAGGTTTCAAAATTTATGAAGAACAGTCAAGAACATATTAAGCAAATTTCCTATTTTGCTTTTTCCGCTTGTTTTAAACCCATGAAATGGGAATTCAAATTTTCTGCTTTTTATGCAAAGATAGAGAGGGAAAAAAACATTTATTTTCTGTCGATACAATGAAATACTTCATCCGTTAAACAAAAGAATGACCCCTAATTTTAATATCTAAAGGATACTGCTCATTTACTTCAGCATCATACAGTAAATTTTCACCGTTATTATCCATCAAAATGAACTCGGTCGATAACTAACGTACCGATATTCTGGAATTGTTGAATCATTGAGCCTACATTGCAAAGTCTAGCCCTGTTAAGAAAAGTGTCTGTTATAGACAGCATAAAAACACATCCTCACGCTACATGTTTGCTTTGCTTAAAGTACAATCAAACTCTCGTGCTAGCTTGCGAGGTTTTATAACAAGACTTTCAAATCCAGGCAGACTTGACTGAGAATGACTCATACCGATTCCTTACTCATTTCAACACCCAAGACGCTATTTTTGCTCAAACCGCCCCCTGAATAGCCTGCATTAATTCAAAACAAATATTTGCTGATATTTCTGCTAAGTGCTACATTGAAGCAAACCTACAAAGCGGTTAGTAACTTATTGAGCATTTAATTTAACAGAGATTGAAAAACGTTGGTTTTCAGTGGGTGGATATGTTATTACTTCTGTTACAACACACAGCCTCATTTTTTAATGAAATGAAGCCGCTACATTTTAAAACTAATATCTAGATCAAAATGATTTTGATAAAATATGCTGAGATTATTCAAAATCCAAACAAAAACATTGCAACTTTCTCACACCAACCAATGGTATCCCGCAAGCCACCAGGATGAAAAATAACTCTAGATATTTCGCTGCAAAGATGCAAAAACACCCGCAAATGTGGATTTCAAACTTCGGAATTGCTCCAATGAGAAAGAAGCGGACACAGGCAGTAGTGACCTAGTGTCATCGTGTTTTACAATTACGTAAGTGAACTCTTTGTTGGAAGAATTATAAGGAGGGCAAAAGACCAGAGAAGCAATGAATGAATAATAATATGGTCTCCACAGGTAGAGTGTAACAGTGCTTGCAGACAGCTATGCGAAGAGCCATTTAAAATTGTTGACTAGAAAGTTCCAGAGGTTCAAATGAAGTACTCTGAAGTGTCTTCTGTATAGATCCATTTAGACACAAAACTAAACACCTAGAGACAATGTAGAAATACCAAGAGGCGGGGTTACGGTGAGGGAGCCATTGCCACCCCAGACTTTCCCCTCCCCGTTTCCCCCCAATGAGATCTGCTACTTTCCAAAATATGTAGAACTAGACTAATCGTTTGTATTAGAAACAGTTTCCAATACATTAATGTGAAAAATTGCCATTTCTTGCTTTACACTCTTCTCCCACACCTTCACATCCCTGTGGAAGCCGGACTTATAAACAACCATTCCGATCTCATTTTGTACGGTTTGAGTAATCGGTGCATGCCATATAGAAATGTACAGAGTAAATACCGTATAGAAAGAGCTGGGCTGAATGAATGAATAATAATACCTTGGGTCTGAAAGAGTTAAGGTGAATAAGTTTGTTCCAAGGACAAATAAAGTACCTGAAAAGAACCACTTTAACTTTGAACACTGACGATGACAAACAAAGGCCGGTTCGTCGTCACTGGATGATGCTATCTTTGTCAAATTTCCCCGGGAGATAGCAAATCTGTCACGGTGTTTGCACATCTTACTCTATGCTAACATTCAAACTTTGACTGACAACGTTCACCTTTTCCTTCAGTTTTCCGGACTGGGATTAATTTTTTGGGGGTTTTTTTATTTCCCGTTTTTTTGGGTTTGCAAAAATTTTTATTTTTGCTGTTCTCGCGGGGGAGTGTCCGGGTGTGTTGTTATCCTTCAAAACTTACGTGAATTGACAGTTTTAGCTGAAGTAAGGACCACGACGCATCATCATCGAACGTAAATTATTATTGTTGTTCTGCTCTCAATGTTTTTGCCCCCGTTAGCCAGAATTAAATGCACACCCAAACTTGTACCTTATCAGTTACCTGAAAACATTTAGTGCACTAAATTTATAATTAAAGAAGAAAAAAACTGCAGTCACAAATCTATATGAAACATCCTCATATAACATCAGTAGATCCTAAATAATTAAATTGAATATGAGCATTTAATTTACCTGCATCCCCCACCCCACCCCCAACCCCCCATCGACAGTCGACAGCATCGTAGATCATGTAATGTTACAGCCTGATACCAAACTGTACCTTGGGGAAGGTGTTAGAGATCATTAGCAAAACATCCATTTATTTTTTTATTATTTTTTTTTTTAACATTAACATCATTTAGTATTTGTTTTTTTTTTTGCGTTAACATGAAATAAAAAACAGTGTCGCCAATTTTAACAACCTAGTAAACGACTGACTGGAAGATCAAAGCCATCGAACATGATGAATAAAATATTGCGGGCAGCTGCGTCTTTAATGACTGGGCGTTGGGAATTTAACACTGCGACTTCTCATCCTTTTACTACAACCTTTTGTTATTATTCCCACATGAACAGAAATCCAACACTCCTTCAATCACCAAGTGTTGTACTATCACCAACTTGAAGTTTGGTACCTTTTTTATTGTTGTCTTTTTTTTTAAATTCTTTAATGTTGTTCAAGCAGTGATTAATGTAATCTTTAACGATATACCATGACTAGGTGGTAAAAGGAAACTTGAAGACTGTCAACAGGCTAAAGGGAATGGGGGGGGTGGGCTGGGGGGGAGGGTGTCTGTAGGGTATGATGTACCCATAACGACAGCCGAATGAGATGATGAAGTATTAACGGAGGAGCTATCCACTAGAGGAACATTCTGTTAATAAACTCATTTAAAATACAAACTTAGGAAATAACATGAGGTGAATGCCCTCCTACCATTCTAGTCCAAAGCAAGATTCATTCCCGTATATCATTGGCAGATAAAAGTTATGAAAAGTTGTAGGAACAAATCCCTGACGATGCGAATTACATACTATCAACTATATCATGATGTAGGACTATCGATTGATTCACAGATGAGAAAAAATAAAGGTGCATAGAAAAAAATTGAGTTTGGATCCCATATATGAGTGCTTACTTTAACATTGTTTTCTGGGAAAAATTGGTAATTTCTAGTAAAATTCTGGTAAAATTGTTTTCTGGGTTTGCCTTATATTATTTCTACATTTGGTACCTCTCCAGGAATACTTTATCAATACATTTTTTTGTGAAATTGTTATACAAGTGTAAAGAAGTATAGCATTTTTCTACACAGGAACTATAGTATTCAATGAGGGGGATGGGAGGGGGATTTTAAATCCTTTAAAATGCTACACAAAATTTGAACACTAAATTATTCTCCACCTACGAAGGGCACACGTTGCTTACATGCTTTGCTCATTCCCATTTTCCCTCTGGCTTGTTTTATTTACATGTATGCAGATAACAAAACTCTTAACTTGACCATGAGTGCAGGTAAACATGGCGGAATAATTTATACGGTATCCCATAGCAACCTGCTAGATGCAAAAATTGTCAACCTGAGCAGTACTATACAAGTTCAAAGATGTTCAGGACTTTTCCTTTTTCTTTCCTTTTTAATACAGAAAACATAGTATTTTGTAAGTGACAACATCAAGAGCCTTCAAAACTGCTGCATAAAACCATGAACAGTGAAATTATTCCCTGTAAACACATCATTCTGGATTTATTGGGTAAAATTACAGAAAAATATGGCGACCACAAAATGATAGCATCCTCTTTTATGTCTTATAGTTCAAACTTTTCAAATGTTAACCTCCAATTTCCCACTTGAATTCACCATTTCAAAGTCTACAATTTACAACAGTAGATCCAGAATGAAGAAGAGCAAGAGTGCGATAGTAGTGTAGAGACAGGTGGAGTGAACTGTGACCTGGTACTTACCATCGGTGCAGGTTCTACCGTCGTCAAGGAGACGTACCCCCGTAGGACAAGCACAAGAGAAGAAAGGTGAACTCGGTGACAAAAGACATAAATGAGAGCAGTTACCATTTCCTTCGCAGGGGTTTTGGTCTGCAAATCAAAAGAAATGTTCAGTTAAAATTTTTACATATTGAGCAATCTTGACTGTGTAAGACTAATCCCCAAAACTTACTGGATTGGGGATTTACGAGCGACGATACTAACCTGTCTCCCATTCCACAATTGCGCTTTCCTATCTACCTAACTACACATTTGGAAAACGTTGTAGCACTGCGCCCTCGCTCCCTGGGCCATGCCCACTAATTCCTCCTTCCGTATCTACCACCTGGAAGTTACTACACGTGATTTTCCGCAAAATTATCCCTTGTGATTTATACGACTATTTTTGCGTTTTTGGAATTCATCTTTGGATAATTCGACTACTGAGAGAGACCTTCTTTCGTCGCTGTACCAAGAAGCACTCATAAGTAACCTTTTATTTACGTACAACTTCTGCTTGCATGTTTCTCTCCATCAGTGTGTTTTTGTATGTACAGGTACCAGTAAGAGAGGAGCGAAGTAAATACACAGAAATCATTCGTAGGAGAATGGAGATCAAAGAACCCTACGTGAGATGTTGAAGTCCAAACGGACATTTAAGAAGTATACCCCAGAGACAAACTTCAGAGACATTTAAACTGCTACACAAAATATGCACACTAACATGATTCCATCAGCAGTGCTAAGACGTTTATAGTCGTGCAGCTTTTAGGTAGATAGGAAATTTCAAATTTGCATATATATATTTCGGTTAGAGACAGGTAAAGAGAGGAGCAGAGTAAAATTCTAAAAAAAATCTTCCATAGCGATAGTACCAACAACTTACCTCTGATTGGTTGCCTCTCGGGTGTATATACATGAATATCCATTGGATAAAATAAATCTGTCAAGACTGGATTGCGCAATCGTCCTGTGTATTTATCGCAGGCGTGTATCGAATTGGTCTCCCAATCCGTCCAGTAGATAGTGTCTCTGAATAAGGATAATGCAAACGGGTGTGGCGTGATATCGTCCACTAGTAACGTTCTACCGCTGCCGTCGAACCGGCAGCTGTGGATATATTTAAGCTTAGCGTCCGTCCAAAAGAGTCTGGAAGCATTATAATCTACGGTAAGCCCGTTGGGCCATTGTATTTGATCGTGAATTATTACAGTTCTTTCTGTGCCGTCCATACCGGCACGCTCAATCTTTGGTTCTTCTCCCCAATCGGACCAAAATAAATACCTGCGGGGAAGAACAAAAGTGTGATAGTAGTTATATAAGCAATGCAGAAATAGTATTATAAGTAGGTCTCTAAATGTGTGACAAAAGTAGTACCTCTGAACATGTGCAGCATTGTTACGAAGGCAGTATTCTGCGTCGGGGACGCAATGTTTTAGCCAGGAACGTTTTTTTTTTATTTGAGAAACAGACCAGAAATACACATACTCACAACTAGGTCTATGCAAAACATAACAAATTTTTTAGTGAACATCTTTCTTTCTTTCCCTTCAAAAACCACAAATTTCTTCTTCTTCTTCAAGGAACCAAAATTTCTTCTAATCCTACAGATGAATGAACAAACTTCCTTTGTGAAAGAATGTCCCAGTGGATTTACTGTATCATCATCACATCCATGTACAGTATGCCTGTCATAGACTAAAAACTGAAAGCTTTCAGAGATAATAATAATCTTAATTATAGTTATACGTCCTTGGAAGAAATGGGTACAGAATTTTATTCTACTTTACACCTCCTAGGGTTTTTGTACATACAGTAGGTCAATGACTTCATTGTAGACCCCAGCAAGTCCTTCACCAACATGCCCTGTTTGTCATCCAATCAATAAAAGATATTTACCAGAACATGACTACCATCTCCCCCCTTGTTTCTTCAAATCTCTTTTCACAAAGATTTTTTAACAAGACAGCCTAATGCCTCTTTACGATTGCGAGCACATTTCTGAAATTTACCCGACGCATAAAAAACCCGGTGCCTCCCTGCTAGTGGTACAAGACGGAGCAGTAAATGTCGGAGTTGGCCATCGTACACGAGGCTCAACTTTGACAATTCATACGGCTCTAAAACCGAGGCTGAGTGACATTTAAGACTTTACTCCTACAAGGTAAAGAAACTCTGGAGATGGGGGAAATGTCTGTGTCATCTTCTAGATGGAAGGAGTAAGCTTCAAACATAATTTGGCAATTTGTCATATATATACAAATATATATATTTGTATACACAGTATATTATGCTGAGTCACTAGTCAATGATCGTTTGAAAAACAAGTGACTAAAAGTGAAAGAACGTGGATGATACATATCAATTTCTTTATTCCAGTATAAATTACAAAATTTATAAATAGGACACATAATAATGATGCACAAAAACGTAAAGTGTACAATCATGAAAGCATGAACAAATAAGAAATAAGATGGAGATGGTTATTTTATCATCTATTTTTCATATTCATCATCATTCATTTCATTCATCATCTCTTTTATCATCATCAGAAATTTACTAAAGCAGTTATTAAAGAAAGGAAATTGTTTATCTCATAGATAAATATTACTGCTATATAGGTTAGCAGTTCCCTCCTCCTCCTCATCTTGCAGACCCGTCAACTCTCCCGGTTTTACCGGGAGACTCCCGGCTTTTACCCGAATCTCCCGGCCTCCCGGTTTCATATTCTATTCTCCCGGTTTTTTAATGTTTCATCACTTGCGACATTTCTGAAAATAGCCAACAATGAGTCCTATGCTTAGTAATTCCCCACAGTAACGCTGAACAGTAAAGGCTATTCAGTGTAGTTCGCAAGAACAAGACAGACAGTCGGTCATGTCTCAAGCTTGATGGGACTCTATCTAGCATACTAGCCATGAAGTCACAGTACCCAGAGTCCACTGTTCCCTGTTTCAAATGGAAGCCTACTAAAGAAACCCTGTAGAAAGCGAAGCAAGCTGCTGTAAACTACAACAGGAAACACTGATTGGATGATTCTCTCACTGTATTGCATAAGTAGACTATACTTATTTAGGAGTATTTATATCATTTCAGTTGAAAATTACCAACCTCCCTATTTTCCCCTTGTTCTCCCTATTTTTTGGCCCTGAAAAATGTTATTCTCCCTATTTTGGGGTCAAACAGGTTGACAGGTCTGCATCTTGGGACCCACTACACACTTGCAACATCCTTTATTTGGGGGGAAGGGGAAGTTGGGTGGGATAAGGAGGGTTGGGAGAGGAGTTGCTTACTAAAGTTCCCACTGTTTAACACATACTGAGAGCAAGACTATATTCATTCAAATTAATTTGACAGGCTCATGAATACAGAATATGCATTTCAAAATGTTAACAAACTGCTCATCTAACTGCCAAAAGCCTGTGTCTGTATTAAATGTTAACAAAACTTGACAGACTGACTGACTGACTGTTCCAGTTCTGTAGAGATCTTCTTCAGGCTACAAGATTTATTCAGCATTTTTTTGACATAAATACTGCAGGACACAGCGCCTCAATTCTCCACTACCACTCTCAAAACTGCAAGACATCACCCACTTGAGTTATTATGGGTAAACCTTCAGAAGAACAGCAACCCATTCATTCCCTGACCTTGAAACCTGACTCAGGATACTAAAGCACTCACTATAGAACTGCCCGTTTCAAACAATTTCATTTAAAAAAAAAAAAAATGCTTTTTGAGAGGTGCCAGTTTAGATAACCCCCTGCTATGACAATTTCAATATTATTTTTAATTCTGTTAAGGCTATTTCAAAACTGTCTAGAAACCTTCAAATGGCATAAAGCGAATTTACAAATATAAAGAACTGGAAATTTAGATCCAAGGGCAAAATCACAATGCCAAGTAACTGTATACACCTAGATATTAGTAAAACTTGCACAAGAGTACTACTGGTAGCATTTGAAAGAATTGACAGAGGACTGTTTCATTCCAAATAAAGACATGAGGACAGGTCAAGAGGAGGGGAGGTACTGTAACAATATTGTGGACATGGTGTGCAATAGTTATTCCAAAACTTACGGGTTTGGATATTTAATTTGTTCCTCCCTTACCTGTCTCGGTCTCCCCACAACCTTTGAGCAGAAATGTTTACTCACTATCATTTACTATTTTGAGACTTACAGCTAGCAAGGAACATTTTATTCCCCTGTCAGATGCATACGAAAAAATAGCATTACAGCACTTTGAACTTAGCAAACTTCTAATAATATTTATCATTGTAAACGAAAACTGCTGTAGGTATGAAGCGATAATATTTTTTTTCGTATGCATCCGACAGGGGAAAAATTGTTCCTTGCTAGCTGTAAGTCTCAATATAGTAAATTTTAGTGAGTAAATATTCTGCACAAAGGTTGTGGGGTGACAGGTAAGCCAGGAACAAAGTAAATCTGCTAGTTATCAACATTTCCACTGGGATCAGTTGATGGGATTAGAAGTTTGGCTAGTTGGGATTTGACTAGGGTACATCATAAAGCAATGTAATGGGAAGGTTTTCTGGTTGGGATTCGACAATGGTAGAACGTAATTTAAGCATTTCTCACCAGCATTTCCTAAAGAAGAAGAAGACAGAATCTAAATTAGCATAAAAGGGACCCAACTGACATGTTAAATCGGCTACTTGTGGTCGACCACCATTTTTCTGCCGCATTTTACCAAACTCACAGAGCAACACTGAAACTGAAAGTAATGTGCAACTGAAAAAAACCTTCATAAATTTGTTTTTTTGGCAACAAATCAATAATGTTAACTATCATGTCATTACTAAATCGACTCTTAAATTTTTGTAGCCCATCATCAGTGACAAAAGAAAGTCTTCAAAAAAATTTGACTTTCTTCATTTGAATTAAACTTAACTGGTTCACTTTCAGAGAGAATTTTTATGGGACCTTATGGGGATAAAAGGTAATACCATATTGAGATAAACATGTAGCAATTTTGTAAAAAAAAAGGGGGGGGGCAGTTACCATACTTATTCATAGTATAACCAACTAATAGACTCTCTTCAGCAAATCTTGTGAAAGGCTGAATATTGTAAATATTACACAGTTGCACACATAAACCTCTATCCACAGCAACTTTTCCAATACTACCCCGTAAGGAAACAACTTTTTTTTTCTTTTTTTTTTATTAATTTTTTTTTTCATGAATTACTACCATGTTTAGGAAACAACCATTGATGATTTTTTTTTTTTTTTTCATAATTATTTTTTTTTCATGAATTTCATAAATTTCTCATAAGTCTGAATAAATACAATTGTGCACTGTAAGTCTGATCAATGACCATTACACAGAAAGGCTCTACGAATAAAGCATTCCACTGTCATCTGGCAGAGAGAGAACCTGCCACATTGCCCAAAACATTTTGCAAACCTGTTTCTGCCCAGACAGTAACCTTTCAGATAGTGCAACCTGTAAACAGAATGTCACACAAACATTTTACGGTGTTTGCAATTAAAATTCTTTCGCAGGCAGGCTGCTCGCAGTACGACTTTGCAGTTTGAGCGTTCGTGATCTTGTGTCATCTTTACGGGAAGAGTCAGTGGCAGACACGCCGATCCGGAACAAGAACGTGACAAAAAACTCGGCAATTAATATACATGGCGATTGTAACTGTAGAAGGCCATTTGATGCAATAATGACAAAACAGACTTGAAACAAGTTTAAACCCAAAGATACTTGAAACTTCAAAAGAGTTTAGTTTGAGATATTCAGTAAATGAGTAATGGCAGACACCTGTCTCCCCATTACTAAAGTAAATTACACTAGATCTACTAAATATTGCAATCTGAATAACAAACTGTATGACTTTTAACACAACAACCCCTAACCATATCTATGTCTGTTGCACAGACCAAACCGGTATAAAAGACAGTGAGTTGGGTAGAGGTGAGGAAAGTGCATACTTGTAAGTACAGACTGGAGACAGGTAAGAGAGAAGCAATTTAAATAAATTCCCAGATGCACAAATAATGAAGCAGTGCCACACCAGTGTTTGCCCATGTGGATGAAAACCCTGGTTTACCAAGATCCCAATAATCAAATTGTCATTATAATTATGAGTGAATTATACATAAAAAAGTATATATATTTATCTGTTTTTCTTCATTACCAATTTTTGTCCCGTAGCTGAAACAGATGCTGACACACAGACAGACAGACAATAAGAAACAAGCAGTTTAAGTAACTACATACATACATACATACATAGAGTATGTTACAAGTGATAATGTGTATTGTGCAATGCTCCTAGGGAGGCAAATGACCTGGTGACTGATTTGGATGAAAACCCTGGTTTACCAATGTCCCAATAATCATATTGTCATTATAATTATGAGTGAATTATACTTAAAAAAAATTTAAAATTTATCTGTTTTTCTTCATTACCAATTTTTGTCCCATAGCTGAGCCAGATGCTGACAGACAGACAGACAATATGAAACAAACAGTTTAAGTAACTACATACATACATACATAGATAGATACATAGATAGATACATAGATAGATACATAGATAGATATACATACATACACACACATACATACATACATACATACATACATACATACATACATACATACATACATACATACATACATACATACATACATACA
>KN889785.1:0-19621 GCA_000934455.1 Apostichopus parvimensis | reverse complement strand
AATTCCCAACAAAATTTAAACAAATAACTCATCACACTAACTTTCATGTGTAGTACGCATATATGCATGAGAAACTGTTTAGTCCGGCATAAAGAGGAGAGAGAATACTAGCTTCCACACATATCGCAACTAGTAACTACCATTCAACACTACAGTCCTCAACAATATGTACACAAACTTTCAAGGAACCCTTTGGATTTAATTATGTACCTGGCAACAGTGCATACTATACAGTACATATGAACCCCACAAAGAGTCGACGAGAGTCCAAATTCTGGTGCAGAAGATATAAAATTTCGGGATCATCAAACAAAGACGGCCGAATAAAAGCAATTCCTCTGACAGATATCTCTGTTATTTACTGTAAAAGTACAGAAACAAGCACTAACAAAGACATATTGCTCGTCACTTGTCTTCTGTAAAAATTATGATTTTGACAAAGATTATATACAAAGGCTTTCAACAGATGATAAATAGTTGCTAATAATTTTGACCATTCTTACTCGCAGCTTCCATAAATTAACAGCGTTCAATGCATACATCCAAGAATTGTTAGGCAGCAATAACACAATAACGTACAATTTTTATCAGGCGGCAGCTGTACTCCTTTGAGATCTGAATGAAAAAGGGTTTATGACATATCTGGGTGACAAAGAATTGTTGTTGTGCTCGTGATTCAAGATCAAAAATGGGAAAAAAATTAGTGGAAACACTATTAAATCTTGCAGTTTCAGTCTTGTGTGCTCAAGGCATATAGGCATCCTGTCCCTGATGTTATTGTCTGCTTCGAAAGTAACAGAACAATTTAAAACAGTATCTTTGAAATTTGAAGTGTCTGTCGTGACGTGAATGCAAAACAAAAGATATTTTGTGTCCAAGGTGCTGCCACGACAGCAGAGTCTACAGTATGCAATAAACAATACTGCTTACAAACTGTACATCAGTCTGTCCAGTCATTGGACATTACTATGTCTGATATATTGGTTTCACGGTTTCAAATCAGCTCTCAAAATGTATCTTTTCACAAAGCATATATGTTATAATTGTTAGTATTATGTTAAGCGCTACAAGAAATATTTCATAGTTTGTTTGGCACTATATAAAAATTATGTATTATTATTATATTAATATGTAATGGTGAAATCACTTTCCTCTTTCATCACTTTTCTTCCCGAACAGACCTTCTAGGCTCCTACCGTCCTATCCTTCTGGTTTCATATGGCTTCCCCTATCTCCTACCCCATTCCCCCCCCCTCACACCCCCCACCCATCCCTGGTTTATTCCTTCAGTATTTATTACTAAAACATATATATATCACCAATGTATTGAATACATTGGATCTGTCACACAATGCACACATTTTCTTTTTGCTTGCCCTGACCCTTTGCAGGTTAGAAATCCATCTTGTCTTGATGGCTGGTTTTTGGGGGATTTTATTTAAATAAATGATGGATATCTCTCTGGTATCAGGCAATGTTAAGTTTTGGTATGGGCAAAGAGGGGTTACCAGAGAACCAGACTAACAACTTTCTGACCCTGTTTGTTACTTATTATGTAAGTTGTAAATATGGTTTCTTATATGAACAAACTTTGAACTTCAGAGGGTAACTCTCCATTTAAATTGTTATTGCATGAATTTTGCACTTTTAAAAAAAATTTCCATTTAGTATTTTGTTTATTGACTTCCCATGATCTTAAAATGATGACTGTTGGCCTGGTTACTAAGTAAACCACAAATCAGTTGGGGAGGATTTACTGCAAAGTTCATCCTTTCTCCTAACCTAAAACATAATGGCAAAACCACACACAGACTGAATACCCCTGGACTGTGTATTGTGTTAAAGGAATATAGACTTTCATGATACAAGCATACCACCTTCATATCAAGCATACCACCGCCTTCTGGCTTTTTGACTGTTCCTAACAATCAGTGATAACATCTTAACATTCAAAGTATGCCAGTTAAACTATCATACTTTAATACGATGCTATGCTATTGTGACATAATGATCTCGGGGCATTAGATTCTTAGAAGAAAAAAATTGCTTTTCCCACATTACTCTGCAGATTAGCATCCAGCTTAACTTTAAATCTATTTTCCAATTTAAAAATTAAAAAACATTTTTAATAAATAAATGAGTTAAATAAAACCTTGTTTCAATTTGTTATCATGATAGACTCCCCCTTCCCCTCCCCCCTCCTGTTCAATTCAACACACACACAAAATTAAAGGTAGTTATTAACAAAACTAATTATAGACCTAATCTATAGCCTTTAGACTTGCCACAAAATGCCACATTTCACATCTAAAGCTTGTTTAGTCTTTCTGCAGGAGGACACCCAACCCCCACCCCTCTCCCCCTACATGAGAGCCGGCCTCGATGACCAAACGACCATACCCCTTCCTTTTGAAAATCCTGCATTCCCCCATCCCCCCCCCCCCCCCCGGTATACAGCAAAGATTGTTTCCATTGGTCTGCCTGTGTTCTGGTCCACACCGCTTAACGAATACTAGTTAACATCAGTGCTATGGGAACGACTGTGCCTCCCTCCTCTTATCCATTCAACCATGTAGCACGGTAAAATCAAATGTCATCCCAAATTTTCAAAATGCAAGTTCCTTTAAATTCAGCTGTTTTTTCGGAAACCTGATCAGACCCCCAGTTTTGGGAATTGTGGTTAATTGAAGAACCATCCAAGATGGTCTACTTAACCTGATTTTCTGCACCGGGATGTAGGCCACCGTATTATTAAAATGATCCTGTTTCTCCCTAATAAACCCAAAGGAATTGATGCATTCATGTTTTGTTCACATTGATTTGCATCTTACCGGATGAGTAATCCTTCCTGTTGCACCGCAAATCGAGCAGAGAAATTTAGCATTTTATTGAAGAGAAAAAAAAAGACCCCCCCCAAAAAAAAAAAAAAAATCTTGTCTATTGTAGGGCCCAACATTTCTCATCATACTTATGAGGAGTAACAGAGCTGATTCTGGTCACTACTTACTGATGCAAGAAATGAAGGAAATAAAATCCAAACTTATGTGGAACTGAATAATATTTAACACAAATCTATCACTAGAAACTTCAAGTCAGTAATGGTGTAAACGTGTTGCTAGTACAATGTTAAGAGAGACTGGTAGCATAGCACACGAGAAACCTTTCATTTGGAGTCCTGAACAGAAATGATGCTGGATTTATAGGGAGATTGAAAGGGGCAATTTCCCCCGGAACCCCCCACCCCTGCCAGAGGGCCCATCCCCCTCTATACAAAAATATAAATTAAAAAATTAGTTTCTAAAAAAAAATACAATAGAATATGTAATTTGTCAAACCTAAAAATCTATTTGGAGTTTTGCTGGAACGCAATTTACATGTACTGTAGGCTATACATGTATTTTAGATACAACTCACTTTTAACCTTTATATATGCAAGCATAACTTGTCAGTACCAATTACATGCAAATGAGCGACTGCTTGAAGGATGTAGTACTGAAAAATAACACGGGTAATACAAAAATATTACAGGTATCTTTTCAATGTTACATCATAAGTCTATGAGCAAAATGGAAAAGAGACATTCCTTTCATTTTCTTGGAAGGGTTGTTCATCAATAAATATATCTTTATGTTGGTTGGGTTAACCAGAACTTTCTAGAACTTTCTCTTTTTCTATACAAAATTCTTGCAGAAGGTAACACAACTATCTTTTATTCTTTTGTCAACACATCTCTTTCCCTTAGAACTCGGATGGCACCGACATTTTTGGGTGACATAATGTGACGTAAAAACATCATATGTACGGTATTTAAAAATTTCCAACGGTAGATAAAGCATTTGATTGTTGTCACGGCCTCACGGTTTCTTTTGAAGTTAAGAACTTACTGAAAAGTAGTAGTTGGAGGGTATTTCTAAAAAGCTATTCATTCTTATGGCCCAGGCTCATACTCAATTTAATCTGTCATGTTTTCCTAACTGCACGACTCGGGTATTCACACGGGTAGATAATACCGAGACGGCACAACGGTATTAGAAGCTCAGCATAATAATAATAATAATACTACTTCAGTGGTAATAAGAGAGAAGCCCTCATTCAGCACATGAAGCTCATTTAGTGAATGATCCCACCTACCACCTGCTGAGCACACTGTTAGTGTTCCAGCTTGCATGACAGACAGAGTCAGTCAATCACAGTTAAAGGAATATAAGAACATTTATTCTGATCATGCTCCCACAAGATGTTAGTGTTCCAGCTTGCATGACAGACAGAGTCAGTCAATCACAGTTAAAGGAATATAAGAACATTTATTCTGATCATGCTCCCACAAGATGTTAGTGTTCCAGCTTGCATGACAGACACAGTCAGTCAATCACAGTTAAAGGAATATAAGAACATTGATTCTGATCACGCTCCCACAAGATGTTAGTGTTCCAGCTTGCATTACAAGGGGGGGGGGGGGACAGTTGAGGATGGTTAAAGGGATATAGCATCAGAACATTATTTTGATAATCACAGAAGATGTTTAAAGTGAAATTCCAAGTTGCATTACAGACAGGGTCAGCCAATCATTGTATATATGTGTAACTATAAGAACATTACTTTTATACTCAAGATGTTTTGAGTTCCAGATTGCAACACAGAGTCAATTAGACTTTTAAAAAGGGGGATTTGGCAAAAAAAGGAGAGAATATAGTTTCCCCTTTATGACCAGAAGGCAAGGTCAAATCTGACTCAAAGGTCAACAGCCTGAAATTTCATGAACTAAAATTGCTTCTTAATTTATATATCCTCCCATCAAAGCATAATTGTGTCTTCCAAGTAACCTTTAACCCTACTGTAGGTACTTAGATTATATTATATTAAACTGTTCTAATGCAGAGCATATTTATATAGCACATTTAACACACACACACAACACCGTAGGTTAAATCCTCTGACATTTTTCCAGAGAACTACTTTTCCACCGAATAATATGTCAGGGTCTTCTTGATGGTGTTAATTTCCTTTCTTTCTCCGCAAAACTAACAAACATTTCTGCACACAGGTGTTCAGCTCATTACCCTCCTTTAACAGATACACCACACAAATCACACAAGATTCCAAGACTCATCCAAAACTCATAGCTCTTGTCATCCTAATCCACAGAAAGCCTCTTTGACTGACAAGTTGGGAAAACAGAGGGAAACAAAAGAGGTCAAAGGTTACCAGCAGTCAATCCCATCAGAGAGAGACATTTAAGACTTGGAATTAAACAGTAGGGGGGATTTGAGCAACACAATAACACCTTGGGTAGGTCGGCCTAGTCTTATACATTCTCTTTCACTGATACTTATGGGACTAGTACAGTGAAAGAAGGAAACACAGTAAGGTAGGTTATCACAAATTGGGAATGCAAAGGGCAAGAGTGATTCCTGGCCAATGTGCACTTTTGAACTATTTAAATTTGCACAAACAGACCAACCATGGTCGGTGAAAATTCATCCTTGGTAAATTAATATCAATTTTCCAAACACAGACCGGCCTTGGAAGTTACATCAAAACCAGGCAAAAATGAGTCCTGTTTAAAACTATGATAAAACAAGGGTTCAATAATGGTAATGTTTTGAGTATTTCAAGGAAAAGTAAATCCACCTGATCTCAAATGGTCAAGTGAATAGAGAGTACCCAGATTTGAATGCATGTGATTAGTCTTGAATGTGCCTGCATTCCATGAGTAGTATATATTTCAGTTGCATTTAGCATTGGAGTTGTTGCAACTTTTGGCTAGTACTGGAAACCAAGACATGCTTCTAGTGCAAACAGAGAAAATTATGTGTCCCACAAATAAGCTAACAAAAACAATGTGAACTTCGAGTATGGGCTTTAGAATGATTGATTCAGAGGGGAGAGAAAGGAGGGCAATTAACCCAGATATACAGTACAGGGGTGTCAATTAGGGTGCAGTGCTGAAGGAATATATGTTTGTTTGAGAGGAGACAGATCCGAGGAGAGAGAAAACTTACAATGCACTGATACATAGTAGTTTACATATTTGCGGCTTCCACTCTGTCATATAAAGAGTCCAACTGCAAACTAATCAATTCGGCTTCAGTTCCTGTACAGAAGTTCACAAATTGGTTTCAGCAGTAAGAACACAGATCTTAATTCTATAGATGACTTCTTAACTTATCGAGCTACTTTTACAGTACAAGCAACCATGGTCTACTAATACTGCCGATCCAATCATGGGTGTTTGTTCATGGCACTTTCACCCCTTTTAAATAAACCATATTGTTTTTCTTTCTTTCTACTATAAACTTTCCATAATCACTAACCTAAGTTATTAAACACAAATAAGAGAGAAACTGAACTTAATTCTGAGGCCTACAGAATAAACCGTCACAGAGTCACCCAGCGAAAATAAAGACTCCATTGGAAGGAGCCATGGTGTCTGGTCTATTTGGAAAAATCAGCAAATTTGTACCAGTGGCAAATAGACTCGGTAAGTAGCAGGATCAGTGACTGATGTCAATAATGATGATAATAATAGCCCACCACTTGTGGGCGAATGAATATGAGATTTGTTTCTGATAAAAACTCAATCTATTATTATTGAAGAGGCGTTTTCTAAATTGCATTTGGCCTATTTATGATTATGATTTGATTGGCCCGTTCGACAATCGGTTTAAGTATTCCATTTCACAGTGCCATGCCATATGGTAGTTTAAAGCGGTTTCTTGCGTAGACCTTTCATTAAAAATATTAAGACATCCTACACCCAAATCTTATCTCCATTTAGTACGTTGAGAGCTTGACTATATATGCAAATTACATTTCAAGCATGGAATTAATAAGCTTGAAGAATTTAAAATCTTCTTCCCGGTTTACATGCAATTAATACTAACTATATGAAAGGTTCTTGGGAAAGAATGAAACTAACAACAAAGCAGGTTCATTTTTGTAAATGAAAAAAATCTATACGATTGCCTTGTTTAATCTCTTGAAGTTTTTTAGTAACACTGCTAAGATTTAGCAAACTGAGGGACAAAAAGCTGCTCCAAAGAGCAATTGGAGCAACATTATCAAAGGGTCCAAGTGGTGCTAGTTTTGTCAAGTGTACAGTTAAGTAATTATATGCTGGAACTCTCCAGGCACCTGGTTCTTCCTTTTACATTGAACATGGTATCAAAAGATTATAATAGCAAATTCAACACAAGATGATTCCTTTTCCTTTAATTTCAAATTGCAGAAGCACATTTTTTTAAATCACTATTTTAAATTGAACGACAAAATAAGAAATCGGCTGATCTGACGCATAACTATAAAAAAAAAAATATGCGACCCAAAACTTCTCCGGACATTTTCGATCACTTTTTACTTTGGACTTACCCTTGTCGAGGATCTAGAGTTACTGCCCTCGGTTGATCTATGCTCTCCCAGACTAGTACTTTTCTCGAAGTGCCGTTTAGTTCGCTGACCTCGATGCGATCCGTATCCGCATCGGTCCAATAAAGTTTTAACCCCACCCAGTCGCAGGCCAAGCCGTCGGGTGATATCACACCCGTGCTTATGACGTCCTCTACGACACCGGAAGACACGTCCATCTTCCGGATGATCTCCAGGAGGACGTCCGTCCAAAATATGGTTCCTTCCGACCACACAAAGTCCACTGAGGCGGCGTCTTCCAGACTGCCGATAATAATGTCCGAGGTAGGTGACGTCTCGTTGAACATGACATTGACAACTCGTAGATCCTTCCGGTTGGCAAAGAGAAGGTCTGGGTCGGCTGTGAGAAGAGGGACAGAGAACCATGTTTAGTGAACGGTAATATTAGCCAAACGATAATTGCATAGTATCTGCTTTGCATATTCATTGAGTGACATACAGAAAGACAGACATATTCAAGTATGTCAAGTTAGGTCTGCACGAACATCCCATTCTGGTGGGATAAGGGGGTGGGATAAGGGGGAGGGATGGTGTTTGGAATTGCGGTGCTGGAATTAAAAGCAACCTTTGACCCAAGGTTGTCATCTTGGAAGTAAACACTGACAGCATGCCAAAAGTACAATATTTGTACTGAACATGCCATGGTACATTTGAAGTGTTTATGACTTGATTCCAGGTGAAGTTTGGTAACCAATGTAAAGCAATAACACCAATAATCAAAGGAACACCTTTGAAAAGGAAAATACAATTAAGTCTACACTGCCATAATTAGTACACAGTACAAACCAAATTTCATTTCTCTACCACATAATGATTCAATGAAACAATTTCTTGAAAGGTCTACAGATACCTAGGAACAACATTGTCCTAATCACTCTAATTAGGCATTAGAAATCATGAAAATTACTGCAACTCTCATCAAACTCCATCAAAGATTGACCATTTTGCAAGTCTTTTTCAAAATTCAAGTTTCATTTATGAAAAAACATTAGCTAATTATGCACATTGATGATGTTTAAAGGGAGTAACTGCCTAATGTTCTGTTATGTTATTCCTTTGTGTTTACAAACCTTCATTTCCAAGACACTGAACACAATATTTGTGGACTAAGGCGATTACTTTGAAATATTTTGTCTTCTTTGAATAGAGGAACATCGCATTACTCCCATGATATATGTGGGCTTACCTTATAGTTAAGGGAGGGTTAAGTTCAAAATTAAGGGCTAAAAATAAGAAATTTTGATGAGCGTGCAATACTCCACGTCAAAGTTTGCACACATTTAGTGAGTTTACCCAGATATATCAAAACTTTCAAACGTGTATCTTGAAAAACAAAGTGAGCTTTTTGAAAAACTTCAACAGATTTTGAATGAGATTATCACACACAACAAATGTTCTGAATATGGGACAAATTGGCTAGGTGTCCATACTCCGTAGTACTGTAAAGGGTTTAATGTGTGTAAACTCTGAGGTTGTACTGTACATAGATGTATAATATGTGAGCTATAAATAGAAGAAAACCATGGCATAGTTTTACCATCAGGATGATGCAACTACATCTATGAATAAACTACTTTACATAAATCTCTTTGTGTTCACCATGCTCATTAACCTGTCTGTATTCTGTGCGTGTTTTTGTCCCTTCTGTTACTGTTACTTGTCGTTTAGCCTTTGAAGAAGATCCTGCTAGGATCGAAACGTCAGGCCTACTTACTTTTACACATTCTCCTACACAGGCTCTCTAGTGGATAAGCAGTTTGTTAACAGTTTTATTTTATTTTGAATAAACTACCTTGTGAGAATAACAGGCTGCTGGGTGATGTTCTATTAACAGCTACAACTATCTCTGTGACCTTTGATTGTCTTGACCATATATTTGAGATAAACAATCTCTCCCACCACCTTGTTGTGTTGGTTTATACTCTGATTGTTCACAGTGAGGAGAACCAAAGAGTTCTACATGTGTATCACAGCAATGGATTGGATTATTATTAGCCTGTTGTCAAAGTATCATCATCCCACAATGTTCTGTTGTGTAGTACATCAGTCATAGCTTTACTTGTACTTTGAAGGAATATTACTGTGTTGAATCAAATTTGTGCGACCCGGTCTCTAAAAGAATCTTTGAAAGTCTCACATTTTAAGCCCTGCCAAGCAAATTCAAAGTGATCCCACAACACAAAAAATTCTCTGCAAAAATGCCTTAGGAAATGATCTTCAGAGGAAGTTTTTTTATTTCTGCATTCTTTTATTTGAAACTCTTTTGATTGGGGATAGAAGGAACCACTTGAAGGTCGGCCATTCAGACCACATTTAACCTCTCCGACTTATACCAGAAATGAAATCATCTATACAGCTTATTTCAAAACATTCCAACCAGGCAGTGTGAATGACCATTTAACTGGGCACTTTTAATATATATCTCAAAGAAAATTTTTGAATGTATTACTATTCTTAGGTGAGAGAGAGGGCTGCCAAACAACTGACCAGTTTGTCCACATTGCCACAAACTGTATTTTTTTTGTATGGTAGTCCATAATCTTTAACTGAACACATAAAGCTGACTTGTTAATCCCCTTTTCACAGAATGCATACTACTATACACAGTTCTAAAGACTTGATAATTTGTTGAGGACAAAAGCTCTGTACAAAGTGTACATCACACAGAGAGTTAGTCTTTGCTCTGGTGCCCCATTAAACCGGTTGGTGGTGTTCAATAGTGAGTGGAGTGGTAGCTTTAGCCTTTCTTGGTATTGTTAGGCATGTATGTATTGGAGAACTGTGGACTGGGACTGATAGTAAATAGGGTTTGGAGAGATGGAGATAACAAGTTTCTCGGGAAGGAACATTCAAGTATATCACTACTATGTATTAGTATTTCTATAGACAGCTGGTGGTGGTCAGGTTTTGTTGGAAGGATGAGCAAATGGCATGGCCTTATTTAACAGAATTTGTTAACATCCACACATGTAGACAATAATGCATGTTAAAGCAACTTTTTAAGATTGGGTTCAAACAATTTTTACCAAACCCTCTGATATTGCTTTATATTGGGTTATATGTGTGATAGTGCTATTACTGTCATGTACAACTTCACCACTTAAAGCAAATGGTATTCCATTTGGGAGATATCACAGATTTCATGTTTCTTCACACACACACACACACAAGGCAGAAGACTTGGTCAAGTCTAAATATTACATCATCAAGCCACATGAATTACAATTCATTATGATTCAAGCTCTATGTTCTATAAGCCAAAGATGATGGTTGGGTTTGTGTCACCATTACATACCTTGTCTCAAAAGTTTTTGATCAAACCAAGACACATTACCTAGAGTTTTTTACCAAATCATGAGTCATGAGGGAGTAGCTATTAATAAATTTGGATTTCAGTCTTTGACATAAGATCTCCCCTAAAAAAAGGTTACTAAGGCCTACAGTAACTGCCTAAGACACTTTCATGTTGAAGCATATGTACTATAGATCTGGGGGAAAACAAAGAATATAAACTAGATTAACTTGAATGTATAGAACTTTAAATGTGTAGATAACTTTAAATGTACTGATGGATTTAAATGTATGATAAATTAAAATCTGAGAAAATGTAAGATAAACTTTGATGTATGCATCATTCTTTTGTTTATGAGAACTGGAAAGATATTAAGTTGATGTCATTTAATGATGAAAATCACCTACTGTAGCTAGTTTAACATACTGTGCTCAAATCAATGATAGTTTTGTTTTCACAAGAGTACCTAACTCATTTCAACACTGAGCTTGATCTCTATGGAGTTTGGACATAATTACCAATTGACCAAAGGTCCCAGGACAGTTGAAGACACATGATGCATGGCCTTCTTTCTTGTCAACACCCTCCCAACTGGACAAGATACAGGTTGATGACACAAAGTCAATAGCCTTCAAGCTAATTCCCAACAGCCTTGGAGCTTTCAACATAACTGATAATTGGCATTGAGATTCTGGAAGCAGCATTTTGAATTGGATGTTGATAAACCCTAGAATTCTAGATCAATGCTGTCCAATCTGAATATAATAGTAGCTCCCTCTTACTATCCAAGTTCCTTGCATGATCTCTAGTCAAGTTTCATTTCAAAGAACCAAGTAAAGGACAATAAATTATGAGACATTTTCATCTGCTCTCCCCGCACATAATTAATACCACCTGTACTGTGAAAGAAGTGTCTGGGTGACACATTGTTGTGGAACTAAACAAATTCAGACGTAATCAAACTCAATACCCACCTTCACTCGAAAAGCTGGGCATTTAACATTTTCATATGTAGAAGAATGACCATGTACGGGGCCTTGAATACTTGGTGGAACAAAATGATACAATTTTGTCAAGATTAAAAAGCTATATATACTTAATCAATGGCAAGCTTCTTATTTCTTATGTTTGTTTTCAAGCTACATTTTTTGTTTTTATTTCTAGAGAATGGCAATTCTGTTTGTTATGAAGGTATGAGAAGATACCTAAATACCTAACTTGTTAATTTATGGTAGCCTGTTAGACCAGAAAGATCATACTCATTAGTCATAAGCTTCATAGGTCCATTATGACAATAATAAAACATTACATCAAAAGTGTGGGACACAGAATTTTCTGTAGCGAAATAAAGTCTGTAACTCACCTAACAGCATGTAACCATGGAAACTTATTACTTAGATTGAGAGTTATCTAATTATGGGTAAAAAAAATACTTGGAATCGGTCAGAAAGAGAGAAATTTACAACCACAAATACAGCTTTACTGTATCAGTACCATTTCCTGCAGAAATGCCATTTCACCCAGGACGAAAAAATTACAAAGAGCTTCTACATAAGTCTCAGAGCGACCTTTGCACATCAACAAAGCATCCAAATTAATTGCAAATTAACTTAAGGAGTTTAATTTGGTGTCTCACATTCTTCCTTTTCCCACAAATATTAAAACCAGCCCCTGTGATTCAATTCGATTACATTTCCATGAGAGTGAGAAACATGTCAACATGCCTCCTAAGGGTGGTGCGAGACTGTGCAAACTGCACGCATTTCTCACGTCTTTAATTCCGTGAGCCATTCAATTATTCCCCTCTGTTCACGCTCTGCATCCATCTGTTTTAGGATTTTGATTCCCTCCCTTGCATAGCCGTCAAACTTGGTATTGATCAAACCCAATTTTTACACCTCGGTGGACACAGTCATTTCACTGATTTCAGTGCAAGACATCAGGCATCAGCGTGCCCTGTGTGTATGACACACTTACAAACAATAATTGGCCAATTTCTAACCATTTCATGAGTAAACGAAAGTCTTGTTATGAAACGAGGAGTCTTATTGTCGCCATGTTCTCCGCGTAACGTTCAACATTTATTTGAAGGTAAGTAAAAACGACATTCAGCACTCATTGTTCGAATTTATTTGACGGCAATTGCTGCTGACAGTTCTAATGAATGTAGACTTGTACTATTTATACAAATTTTCACGTAGCACCAATGTATGAATCTGAATGTAATGTATGAATCTGAATGTAACAGTGAAGTCTTAACACTCATTAATCATTCACTTATGCTTGGAAATCTATTAATTTGTATTATATTCAAAAGAACCAGCAATCTTGCTCTTTGAATACAAGTGAAACTGTGAAAAGGCAACTGTCCAAGAAGGAGTGCCTGGTGCTCATTAAAGTCATTTTGAGACCTTCAATATACTATGGGGTTTAACCTGATGGGTCCAAAAATTCTGGTGGAGCACAATTTGTAATATTGCTAAAATTCTTGCATTTCCTGTTGCAATAACATCAAGTTCAACATTGTTGCTTTGCCAGAAGGAAGCTACGATATTGTTAGTATGTGTTTAACAGCAAATTTTGTCAAATCTTGTCGCTGTGTAAACTATACATGTTAACATGTCTAGAGACTACTACTTTATATCAGTCTTCGAGTAGTACATCACCTCTAAAAATTGAGACATGACCCATTAAAATACTACCAAGGCAGTGAGACTCAGCAATGAAAGTGACTGAACTGCTTAGTCTAGTCACACAAACACTTAGTTCCCTTCATCGGATGCAACATTAAACTCAATAGTAAACACAACTTCTGTGGTCTCAAATAAGTTACATACATATATTATGCAGTACTAATTTTTTTTTTTTTAAATTTGGATTAACATGAACAGTAAGAAGGTAACATTATTTAGGAGTATTACATCTGTTTGTAGCATATTTGTAAAGTTGGATATCTCAAAATGCAGAAAAGGCCATCCTTTCATGTTTATGGAATCTTCAAAGTGCCATATGATATTACACTCTTAAAACAATGCAGTTAATTAGATGGACATGTACAGTATTTCAAAGTGACAGTAAGTCAAACAAAGTCAAAAACATCGGAAGGTGATAAATCAGATTTTGTCTCAAAGGTTGGGATTAATTTAGTCTACTGTTGGATATTGCTGTTAGATATTTGGTTTGTGTAAAAGTAAGAGGGCCTGACGTTACGATCCTAGCAGGTTCTTCTTCAGAGGACCGAAATGTCAGGCCCTCTTACTTTTACACATTCTCTTACACAGGCTCTTTTATGGATAAGCAGTTTGCAAACAGTTTTGTTTAATTTTTATTTAGATATTTTGTTTGTAATAGACAATGTAGGATCCTAAGACTGCACAAACAAATATAGGTTACATACAATTCTTCTTGTATGAATATTTACAGTCCTTCCATCTTTCTTGCCTGACATTTTGACGAATAAATAGCTATGCTTGCAACTCGTTTTGTTGCATACGTTGCAAATTGTGGTATATAGCGACAAACCATTATCGGACAGTCTCAACTTTTGCATAAAGAATCCCTGTCAACTTGTCCCCTGTCAACCCTGTCAACTTGTCCCTGTCAACCCTGTCAATTTTTTTTCAGGTGAAGCTGCAGTCTTTGACAACATTTTAATGCACAGTTAAACTTGGAAATCAGGAAAGATGGATGTTAAGCATTGAATAATCATCAAGGGTCTCTATAGTATGTAAACATTAAGTATAAAAAGTTAGTATAAGAAGAAACCAACAAAGCTTGTTGTATGTGTACCACAATATTGCAGGGAACATTGATGCGGTATCTCATCTCAAAATGGGCAAATTGCTATTCATGTGCATAGATGCATAGCAGTTATTGTATGGACACAGGTTGACGGGAACCATAGTGTTTTGCACAAGACACAAAGTTCAGAGTGCTGCATACAAAGCTGCTGTACAAAATTATTTGATGTTATTTGATGTAAAAAACATGAAACCTTAGCTGGCCAAATCTGAAACTCACACCAAACATGGAAACCTACAAGTGTTGAGCCATTTCTCTTTTGATTAATTAATTAATACTAATTTAAAATCTCCTTTCATTTTGTGGTGATGGCCTAGGATTAAACTATGATGCAAAACATGGTTAAAATTTAACTTTCGAACACGGCTGGTTTGTGTCTCAGCCTATTACTATATAATAATAATATAATATAATATAATATATATATATTAAAGGCTTCATAATTGATGCACCTTCGTAATTGATGCACCTTCGTAATTGACACACCTTCAAATATTACTAGCAACAATACAGCAGGCAACCAAAACTTTTTGCAGTCAAGCAGAGTTACATATTTGATGAGTTTTAATCCATTTCAGGTATGTGCTGATCAAATTGTGGGATTTTATAAGCTTTTAACACCCTCCCACAGTTCTACACATTTTGTTGGCATTTGAAAATCTTACTACCTAAAAATTACCTCAATTTATTACCACCACTCTCTGGGACCTGACATGTTTCAGCTAGAGGCTCAGAGCATGGCAAACAGCATCCGAAGTCAATTGATACATAATAAGGCCTACACTACAGACTGCATAAATCCAAGTAGCAAGGTTCTATATCAGCTATATATGCTAACAACACTACAGCATATAGGCTGTTTTAGGTCTCATTAGACAAACTGGCATTAGCTTACAAAACTGAAAGACCTAACTTGTAACCAATTTTGGCTAGACCAAGTCAAATACTGGTTGGTCTGGCCTCAGAAGTAAATTATTTTAGGCCTAGGCCAGGCTGCCTAATTGTCACAACTCACATTTTGCTCTGTTAATTATGGGCCCTTACACTCTGATTGTCTTGTTCGTCAAAACGTTAATTACGAAGATTGTGTTAAGCATTTAACAAAACCGAATTCAAGACCACTGCCTTGGCGACCGCGTACGATGCAGCCATGTATCTTAACACCAATATAACATAAACAGTACATCATATAGCCTAAGCTGCAGTAGGTTACTTAGGCTAAACAAACGGCTTGGTCTTTGCGTAACTTACCCGATAAAAGCACCAAAAGAGAACATATTTCCAAGAGGAGCGCGATTAAGCCCATCTCTGCTGACTTCCATGCTATCATCTAAAATTCCTCATTCTCCGAAACGAAGACATTTGAAGTCTACTTGTCCAAAGAATTAATCATAAAATGAATCCATGTAACATGTCTGAGATTGTTGACTTACTGACAAAGTGACACTTATTTGGCACAACGCTGCCATATAAACTGCATAGGGTTTTTATATAACACACTGACGTACGTACGTCTCACTGTAGAGTGTGGTAGTACCAGATCGACACTGCAGACCTGTGTGCATGTACTGAGCTGGGGAATAGGTTTTTAGTAACTAAACAAACAACGTTGGCGTCCTGTACAAATATGATGATGGGTTTTACGCTGCACTTCTTCTTTCGTTGACTTAGCAATAAAGCATTTTAGGTTTTGCGATAAGCATGTTAGCTTGTACTAGCACGCTTGATCGTTACATGACTGAGAGGGGAACATGAAAGCAGAATGTTACGACAGTGCATCAAAATGGCATCAGGAACGATAAAATTACACATGCAAATCAAAAGCTTTCAAACGAAACAATAAAACATGAAATAAACAGTGTCCTTCATTGGCAGGCCTGACGGGAGGGTAGGGGACAGGCCTGACACCCTTGGTAAATTTGGGGGCCAAGAAAAATTGGAGGGGACCCGGCAATAGTAGCATAAACAGTGTATGATCTTATTTTGATAAATTCTTAGTGCACAGTGCAAAAAGCGGCATCGATAACAAGTTTTAACCAGGGCCCGACCAGGCTTTCGATGCCTCCGTGAATATTGGATTTATTGTTCATAACTCGCTAGTAAGGAGCAGCTAAACATATGAAATGACGCACCGCAAACTTTTGTTCAGCTAAAGTCCTTTATAAAGGAACACCAGCTAGGTTGGACCACTGCATGAATTTTAAGAAGATTAGCAATCTTCTACCCTGAATGAGATTTAGGCACAGCAACAACAGGGGCGTCAATCCTAATTGATTCGTGGGGGGGGGGGGGACATAAATGCCCGAACATGGATAAAACTGAAGGAGTGTGCGCGAAGCGCACAACGCGAGCGCCTTGGCGCAAAGCCTTTATCGGGTGGGGCACATGGGCCCGCCTTAGGGTACCTGGTGGAGTCCAGGGGCGAAGCTCTGGTGGGGGCACAGGGTGCATTCACATCAGGCTAGAAATCTTCAAGTTTGCGCCTGTTTGGTCCGACCTGAATTGATATGTCAGTCATAAATATATTCTAACAAAAGTCACATCTGACAAGTGAACATTAGACTAAAACAAAAGCTATATGTATAACAACCGGGTGTAACTTAGGGTTTTAATGATGATTACTGAATCAAAAGTTAAACTTATACAAAAAATTGAAAACATTCCTTTAAACTTTGCACACAAGAAATTACGATCATCTTGTTATACAGATGTCTACAACATGCACACTTATGGTATCATAAGTAGGTTACATTTTCAAAGCATGCACTCAGGTATCGGGCACATTCACTTTCTCGGACTACATAAAAATCAATAAAATAAAGATAATTGGCATATAGTTAACTCTATCATAAACTGATTTGTGAACATATGTACATAACAACTAAACTAGAACTAGAGGTATGATGAGTAAATGGTTATTACAACATGACTAGTAGCTAGCACCCGGGCTTAGCACCATATGTGTATTTGTCTCAAAACTCCCATGGAATATATTATTATTTCCAAAACACTTAAAAACTATCATGAGTGGCCATTCACTGGCCAACAAACTAGTTAGGCTAACCGAACTGAATGGACAACATAATTTACATATAGTGTTATGCTGCTTGTATGTGTGACATACAAGTTGCCTGCAAGACGTCACTGTAGAGTCTGGAAAGAAGATTAGTAGCGAATGCTGCGAGTTTTCAGTATCGGCTGGCTTAGCAGATATATAGCCTCAGCGATGCATGTGCGTGGTTCCTCATTTAATTTACGATATAATTGAAATCCGTAATTCCTTTTGCAATTAACCCAGTTGAATTTTTTTATTTTTCATCGGTGGGTCCGTTGAGTTGAAAACATTAATAACAGAAAAACAAATTTGAACTCCACTAATGAGATACACGAATATGATTATGAGCCTGATATGTCTAGCGCCTACACGAGTCAGTCACTAAACTTTTTCTGGGGGAGGGGGGTTCTGAGTTTGTGTCCCCCACTCTTCAGATAGTGGGGGAATGTGTCCCCTGACCACTATAATTGACGCCCCTGAGCAACAACGATGTTCTTTTTTATCACCCTGGTACCTGACCCATGAGAAACTGATCCGCCGTAGTATATATACTACGGTGGCCTCTTATATGAAACTTGTGTATGCATGACTTCGAAGTCTCATGGAATAACCGGGAATCAATGAGGACGGGATGATGTTTTCTTTCCCATCAGCAGTGACAGTTGAAACATGGTGACACAGTGATACAAGTGCGGCACCGTCCCGCACAGTCCCGCTCCCCTCTCAGCTTCCCAAAAGATTCAATTGAATTTAGTTTACAGATCTATTATTTATTTCGAGATGCATTTAAATATTTCGAGATATATGTAATTAGCTAAATATATGATATAGTTAATCGCATGAAAGATATTACTTTATTATTTGAAGATGTTTTGACATATTAAAAAAATATATCTTTAATTTGGAAGTTAAGCAAAAATGGCTTGCAATTAGACAAACTTCATATGAAATGAAATCTTAGTAAACGATCTCGGTTGGATTGTTCCAATATGCTATGCTAACATAGCCTATGTAAAATATATCGACTGGCGAGTGTCACTATTTGACAAATAGTGACACTCGCCAGTCGATTTGTAGCTTTTTCTCAGTTTAAGTTGTAATGGTTCGATGAGTGTGTATGTATATATATATATAAATGTAGGCCTATGCAGTGTTGCAGAATGTTGACAAGTTTATAGTTTGTGCAGTAATGTAGATGATAACTAATTAAGCAAGAATGAATTAGTAACCGTAGCGCCCTGATAATGACAACTGCAAAATGGAATTCTTCACCCCTAGACTCCATGTCGGAGAACATTTTCGCCTCAGTCGTGGTATACCTATACGGTCCGTCATACGCAACTCATATCCTAGGGTAGGGTTTCAGCCACAGTGCCCCCCTCCACCTTTTTCGTTGTTGTCATACTTCCTGTTCAGCAGTGGCGGAGCAAGGGGTATTGGTCAAGGGGGGGGGGGCGAGAATGGTCGGTAGGGGCGCTTTCGACACTATCTAAGCGGAGCGCCACCACAGGTTGGCGCGGAGCGTACAGAAAATTTTTTGAGTACAGATACTTCCTAGATCGCCGGAAATGACCCTTTCCGGGCCTTGCTAATTTGCAGATAAACGAAGAATAAATAGGTATCATCGCCATTTGTGATAACTCGTAAGTTTATATGGGTGTTGAAAGTACATGCGCTTCATCACAGTCCCTTTGGTATCTTTGTGGGTGCTCATGTTTTCGTAGCCCTGACACAATGCCTGTTGTGCCTATTAGGTATTTTGGACCTGTAAATGCCAACAATACCACATCTTGTCAGAAAATTATACACCAACAAAATGTGACAAATGTCAGATGAGAGCGCAATAAAAAAGTCAATAATCGCGAATAAGTAAAAAGTGGTAAAAAGCTGAAAAGGGCGCCAGCAGTCCATTTGAGTCAGTCAGGGAGGGGGGCATCCGCCCCTGACTGTATGGACGCTCCGCCACTGCTAAGGGGAGTGGGTTTCCCTCTATCCATTGTGAAATTCTCTTTTTTTTCTCTCTCTTTTTTTTTCTCCTTTTTTTTTTT
>KN889784.1:18745-30330 GCA_000934455.1 Apostichopus parvimensis | reverse complement strand
TACCTGCAACGTGACGTAACATGTATATATTAGTCTTTCTTGACCGACCAGAAATTTCCATAGTGTATGGATGCCTTTGAATCCTTATCTGTTTAAAACTGACAGACGGTATATAACGACGAAGAAGAAGAAGAATGCCATCTGACTGCGTGACATTATAATACACTTCAAGTCGTCCGTTGTTTTCAGGAACATCGAGGATATTTCTTACCTTTGGAGATACATTTCATTTGAGTTGTCACTTATATTATACCAAGACATCATAAACATGGTGCCTTCCGTGGCTGTTCGAGCAGTATTTGCATTATTGTGCACAGCAACTATCGCCTGTACGTCCTCGGAAGAAACGGTGAGTAAATGTTTTACAGTTTTCGTTCTTGTTTCTTATCAATCGTTGAGCTCATGTTTCATTCTTGCTTGTACGATTTTATAAGTTCCAAAGATAAATGTAGGAAATTCAATTACTTGTTAATCTGTTTTAACAATTTGTAATACAACAATCTTGTTTTTTAGTGGTTTATTCAGTTCGAATTTTGCGACTGTTAAAAATGTAAATTTATTTAGCAAATAATTCTTCTTCAAAATATTCCTTCTTTCCAAAATTATAATTTAACGTCAGTAGCATACATGAGAGTGTGTTGTGTGGTAACATTTGCTCTAGAAGTAATAAAACAATAAACAAAATTATTTTCATTTTTAGTTACATCTCAAATTTTACATTACTTCAAGAAACTTTCTTTCATATTTGAAATGAAAAACGCATTTTCCCGCGTATATATCCTTAAGTGTATATATTTACCAATTCGTCGCTAATTTATGCAATATGAGACTAAAGGTCCCATACTAACATTGTTTATGTTACTAAATGATTTAGTACATAACTTGAAATATTTTCAGAATAAAACAAAACATTCGTAGAAGTAATTTAAGATAGTTGAACAGTCAACTTTTTTAAACTACCCTAATCATTATTTGTTAGTTACATCTCAAATTTTACATCACCTTAAGAAACTTTCTTTCATATTTTAAATGAACAACGCCCATTCCCGCTTATGTATCCCTAAGTGTATATATTTACCCATTCTTCGCTAATTTATGCAATGTAACACTACATTTTCCATACTAGAATTGTTTGTGCTTTAGTACCTAACTGTTAATATTTTCAGAATAAAACAAAATATTCGTAGAAGTTTTTCAAGACAATTGACAGTCAAATTATTTAAGACTACCCTAAAATTTACTTAGATCTCACTAAATTTCACTGACTAATTATCAAGTCGATAAAATTTCCCAATAGATAACTGTATTTTAACGAATGTATTTGACAGCATGAGTAAGCGAAGTACTGCTAGACTACAGTATATGTAAATCTTACTCGAAATAAATAAAACTTTAAATTTGATTAATTAAATGATTCAACCTTTAGCTTGGAAGTTCTTAATTCAAGCCAAAAGTATATACTAATAGTAACAATAATAGTAATTATAGTCCGCTTTCTGTTACATAAAATAACCCTACTTTCTTGTCTTAATAAAGCCTCTACCCTAACGCGTGTCCACTAATCTAAGAAAACTATTTTAACATATATATTATAACATATATATTGAGAAAAAGTGCTCAAAATGCATTGGATTTTTCTCTTCGAAGTTTTAATAAACACATTTTTGGGCATTGATAACATAGTAAAATTATCGTTAATATATGTATATCATACTCAACGTATCAACAAAGTTGTTTCAATATTACAGACGGAACTGTAAAATGATAACTTTGTTTGTTATTGCACAAAGACATTCATATAGTAACTTTGGAGATATCTATAATTTAGGCTTGGACATGACAACTAACACATCCTTAATTCTTTTACTTAATGCTTTTGTACATAACTGTAAATAATTTCAGAATAAAACGTAAGTAGTGGAAGTTATTTTAAGACAGTTGAACAGTCAAGATCTTTAAGCCTACCATAATCATTTCAGAAACATTAACGTAGATCTCACTAAACTTCGTTGACTATTATCAAGTCTATAACATATCCCATTAGGTACGGATAACTGTCTTTTAACGAATATATTTGACAACATCAATAAGCAAAGTACTGCTAGACTACAGTATATGTTAATCTTACTCAAATATTAAAAAAAAAAAATGAATAATTAAATGATTCAACCTTCAGCTTTAAAGTTCTTAATTCAAGCCAAAAATATGATCATAAAATTAATTATTTTTGTCCTCGTTCTGTTCCATGAAGTAACTTTTTGTTTTAATAAAGCCTTCACTCTAACGCGTTTCCAATAATCTAAGAACACTTTTTTAACATATCTTTAAAAATTGAGATTTGGTCAACATTTTTTGAACATTTCAATACTTTTTCTCTTTGTCATATAGTTTTAAAAACACATATTTGAGCGTTGATAACACATTAAAATTAAAGTCAATATATTCATACCATACTCAAAAAGTCAAAAACATTGTGGCACAATTATAAGCGGAACTGTAAAATTGCACAACAATGACTTTCACATAGTAACTTTGGAAATATCTATGCTGATAGATTGGACATGACAACGTGGGTAATTAAAATTCGTCCTCTTTGTCCTCGTTTTTCATTCAACGTCATTTAACGAGATTTATATTCTGTCTAGATTACTTAAATTTCATGTAGAACAAATAGATGGTTTAAAACTTGCTACTATAATTAACTAATACATTTCAAGTTTAGTTTTATTTGATTTCTTCTTAGTAAGCATTGGTTAGTCTTTGAAAGAAAAATTAAACACAAATGCATTTTTGCCTGGTGTAATTGAACTTAACAGTTAGCTTCCATGCAATACTTGCATGTGTAAACTTCAATGGCTACACACTGTGTGCACTTGTGTACTTTAATATATACAGTATGAACGATTGTCAGAAAGTATTGTAACATTAAACTTATAATATCTAAGTATATTTGTTCATTTCTCGTTGTCTAGAAAATAAAAGTTCCAACTATCGGTCTCTCACGATTTTGAATACTAATGCACAATTATAGAGTTTATGTCCTAGACTATCAAATAAGTAGTTTTTAACTTGACAAGAAGACCCTTAAGTACGATAGTTTGATACTCTTGGAATTTGAACGTATCTGCATGGGTATATACTATAAAAATAGTTCTCGGCGACTTCGCATTATGACGTTTACAACATGAACCCTTAATTCGTTTTACTGTTTCTTTAATGTAACGTTAACTCTGTTTGTAACATAGATAAGCCGGTGTCGAATATTGTCAGATACTTCCACATGTATTATTTAATAACGCTTTAGAGTATTTGCAATGTATAGCATATTTTTGTTCATTTACACCTGCCATTAAATGAACACCTGCCAATATCTCATGTAAATTTAACCCATGCAATTGGTGCATTTTATATCGCGCCGTATTCCCATGTCAATCACTAGTGTACTTTGAAGGTGTAAGATTTTTTTAATACATTAATAAATACTATATACGGTTTATAGAACTATTAATTTCCTTTCATATACTCAATTCCATTTACAAAAGACATAAGATGTTTGCTGTGTTTGTTTTACACATTAACGCACGTCGTATACTTTATTCATTGAAATAATTGATACATTTTATTGAGCTACAAAACACTGGCAACAATCTTATAAACGATAGACTCGAGTTATCATTTAAGTTAAAGTAACTTCGTTATAATTAAAAAACATTACTTCTTTCACAATTAAGCGCTTCTTAATTCCATTCGTCATTTATTTTGAACCCCTGGCAACCTGCGATAGTAACGTAGACGATCTATGCGTAAACGGTGTAACCTGCGATAGTAACGTAGACGATCTATGCGTAAACGGTGTAAGATTTTTTGCTATTTTATGTCAATTTGAAGATCTTTATCAATACAAAAATCAGTACTTCATTTCGTTTCATGCAAAAAAACTTTTCTTGTAAAATATATTGGTATAAAAATATTGCGATGTTGTCCACATTGTTGTGTATTAAACAGAACATTTAACGATTATTTGTCATGTTTTCTTCAATTTTACTGAAGTTACAACTACCATAAACAAAATACAGGCAAATCTCATATCGAACCTAGTGAAATGCTGGAATGACTGTTTATAGAAAAACTAATGTACTAAAACATATTTTGTTCACATTTTTCATTAATTTAAGAAATTAAAAATGTTTAATTATTATTCATTTCCCATTGCTTACATAGTTTTGAGCAAAAATATATGATATTTTCATATTTGTTCCTTAAATATATCTTATATCTTTGCAAATATTTCTGGTGCAATAAGAAAAAAAAATAGTACACAAATTCAAAAAAGTTTTTTATCTAATCAGATTGATTAAGTTTTAATTCTATACAAATGATATATGGGAAATATTTCCAGTCAATTCTGATTGTTTTTTGCTCATTTCAACAAGTTACACATTTCAAGGTACACTTTTAAAATTTAACATTAAATATTGTAAAATTGTAATAAATAAAGTTGTCAAGCATCTTGACGTAAGCAAGTATATCGGTGAACAATCATTTCAATTATTTAATATTTTCCAAGTATTGTTTTTCGAAAATGTGTTGCATTTTAATTTGCCTGTGAATGATTTTCTTAACTAAGATTGAGAAATCAAAAGTTTTTTACAAGCATTACTATCATTAAACATGACATATTTACATCTTTTTTTTGCGACTCTTCTTCCCATCAATAGATTATTCATCGGAGAAGTTTACCATCAACTACAGATGGAACTCAAAGTACGATATTCCATTTATTAACCTTAAATGCTATGTTTTGTCATTCCATCAAGATATACAAAAAATTAAGTAATGTAAATGTGTTTTGTTATTTCCAAGCTAACTTTGGGTGACTTTCTGTTTCAGTTTCATTGACAGTATTAATGTAAGACAGCATTTAATATGTAACTTTTGACAACTTAAAACAATACAAAATCACAACATATAATATGTAAACAAGACAATTGACTTATTTTGGACAATTGTTTAAGAATATAAAATAATTCGCAAACAACCAACCTACCAAAACACATAATAAAAGAAATAAACATTAACAAAAGAGAGAGGGGCAAAATAAAGAGAGAGGGTCAGAAAATATGAACGCAACATAGTCTAACACTGAAATTGTTATATGTAACAAATTTGATATTAAGGTGTTCATGTTACTCAAAACAAATGTCTAATTTCATCTTTCCTGCTGCGGTTCTTTGTCTTGTCCTGAAGTCAAACATAATTGTATTTTTTTTAGCAGGACTTTTTTAACTGTCAAGATGCAGTAAACGGTGACACTTTTTGGGACAAATTGAACACAAAGCATAACTTAAATGTTTTGAATGCTTTTCTCTCTTTATTATAGTGGCTCATTACTTCTTTTATCAACGTTCTGAATATCCAAAGGACTGCCGAGACGTTCAAAGTCAGTGTTCTACGTCCAACTCTAGCGGAGTATACATTATCAAGCCAGATGGATTTGAAGAACCATTTGAGGTGTACTGCAACAACGACGTTGGCGGAGGAGGCTGGACGGTACGTCTACATTGAAATGTGTATGTCCTTTTTTAAACGCGGTAAAGTTTTCGCTAGTATGCAGGATCATGATTTTACCATATGTAGGCGTAATCAATAAGTCGCATCCTCCACTCAGTAACGTCGAAATTGGGAAAATAGCTATTTGTGGGAGACGACCTTTGTGAATAGTTACATCAGTTGATAAAATTAGTTGTAATCTTAACAATACTTTTGGGGCAACTGAAAGAATGTATTTAATTGGGTATATTATTCGCAATATGTTTCTCTTCTGTTATAGGTCATACAACGTCGCGATAGTGGTGCTGTGAATTTCAATAGAAGTTGGTCACAGTATGAAGATGGATTTGGTTTTCTCTCAACTGAGTTTTGGCTCGGCAATGAAAAGTTATCATATTTGACGAATCAAGCAGAATACGAACTTCGTGTGGATATAGAACTATCTAATGGAGTTTCTTTCTATACAACATATAGAGGTTTTCGTATAACTGACGAATGGGGGCAATATGAGGTTACACAAATTGGCGCATACGAAATTACTCCACGTAAGTAAAAACAAAACGTTAATAATAATACCATAATAACTTTATTTCTATTACAAAGTCTACAACTACATCGTTTTTAACAGTATGCATAATATTTTCAATGGAAGTCTTTCCTTTCTTGCGTTTTACTGTAAAATGTTATATATATTTTCATGACTGATAGGTACTTATGAAATGCAAAGAAACATATTTTTCTTGAACTTTCATGTTTTTCTTTGATCTAACCAACTAGCAGGTACATCGTTACGTACATGTCCCACAAACATGATCTACGGAACCTGCAGTTGCAAAGCAACATGTGTAGATCCAAACGGACAATCGGGTTGTAACAGAGACTGTTTGGGTACTGAGGGTTGCACCTGCCCAGCTGGTTTATTAATGCAAGGGAGTGACTGTATCAGTGCGAGTGAATGCGAGTGTTTCGTAACAGAGGCCAACTTGGTTATACTAGTGAGTATATGTATGACTCATTTCAATACCACGTGACTATGCAAATGAAACAGAAAATAAAGTTAAGCTCAATGACGTTGCGATAACACCAAATGCTAGAACAACATTTATTTTGAATAAATATTTTTCTCATATTCTCAACGATTTAATTCTAGAATGGAGAAACATATGTTAACGATGACTGCACACAAAAGTGTTCTTGTAACAATAACCGACTGATCTGTGAAGACTACAGATGTAGTACCAATGCTGTATGTGATGTCAGAGGTGGAGTACGACAGTGTTATTGTAATGATGGATATGAAGGTGACGGTGAAACTTGTGAATCATTGTACACAGACTGCCAGGATGCGTATGACGCTAGACAAAGGCAAGATGGCGTGTATACAATCATGCCTACTGGATGGCCTGGTTTACCATTCGACGTAAATTGTAAAATGGAAAACGGTGGAGGATGGACCGTAAGTCTTGATTGAAACTATGCGAATATTACAAATATGATTCTGTGAGTTATTATAATTTAGTCTGTTGCAGACGGTTATGGAAGTAAGAGTTTCTGTTTTCAGTTTTGTTGAACTTTTTTTCATTTCTTACCTGTGATTGATTGTATTAGAAATATTCTAGTAGATGCGAAGGGTAGCATTCCTAAAATTGGCCCTCCCCCTAAAGTGAAAAAAAAAGCAAAACAAAGTAAATATATTGTCGGGCTATATTTCTTAAATTAAGGTTGTCTGTTGGAATGTTTCAGCAACTTCCATCATTATCTTTCTGTCATCATTGTTACCCGCTATATTTTCAGGTGTTTCAACGTCGTACCGATGGCTCTACTAATTTCTACCAAAACTGGGATAGGTACAAAGAAGGATTTGGTGACAGCAGGAACTTAAACTTCTGGCTAGGAAATGAAAAACTTCATTACTTGACAAACCAGAGAAACTACAAGCTTCGATATGACATCACTACTTCTAGTGGATCTGCTAAATATGCTGAATACACAGAGTTTCAAATAGATTCTGAAAGCAACAACTACATAATGAATAAACTAGGCACTCACAGTGGAGATACAGGTTTGTACATGCTTTGTTATTTGCACCTTGCAATGGATCATACGTCAATAAAAGTTACTAGTATGTTCACAACACACGTCACGGTTTCAGCACATCTTGATGTTAATATACGTGTATAAGTACACTGGATCTGAAAACCTGCAAAGAGGGTTTGGTGTAACACCCCCCCCCCCCCCACTCCTTTCACACTTCACGCACATCTTTTGTACGGTTGTATAAACAAGATAATTATATAGTTTGTTATCCATTTCAGGGGTATGCATGACAATTGACAGGCATTAATTACAATATAAAAAACCACTGGAAACAACTAAAAGTGATGAAATATTACCAACCATATTCGAACGTCTTAATTAATTACAATTGACGTGTACAACTATCGTTACACCCGCGCGGGGTTTTGGTTCTATAATATTGAAAGAGCATAGTGATCTGAACAATTGAAAAAAAACTCGTCCCACATGAACCCGTTACTTTAAAGAGACCGAATAGTGTTAAGTATTTACCGTATCACTATATCATTGGATACCGTTGGTGTCATTGACAACATATTGAAGTAGTCTGACTCGTCGATGAACAAGAATGTAGGCTGTATGAGCAGGCACCAGTCTAAGAACAGGACATATAAGGGAAGAGAAATACTACCATATATCTTTATAGAACCATTAAAAGAGAATTAAATAGGTAGGGCTCGCAATGAAACATAGCTTACTACTAGCAGAATAATGTTCTTATAAAATGTGTGAAACAATTAAACCCGAAGAGCCATACACCGTGTTTCAAGACAAAGACAACCCGAGACATAGATACAATTACAAATGTTATAATAATAACTAAAAATAGTTAATGCAAAGTCCATAATTTCGTTCCCCGTTAGGACCAAATACAATTTGAACTTATTTGAGCAATTATTAAATGCAAGATGAGTTTGTATGTTCATATATTTCAGTTAATTAAAATCCAGTTCACTTCTATTGAGAAGAAAGCCTAATTAAAATAAAGAAAAATAAAGAATAAATCAGCACATGAAATATACAATGATCACATAAATCCAATGTGACCCGCCCCCCACCCAACACTTCCCATTATATTGTAAACATATGTAATGTCCCAACAACAGTATGCAATATATCAGGATACTTACGCTATTATTTAATGACTGATGGTTCTTGCTGTTTTTCTTTACAGGTTTTTATCTTTCTTATAACAACGGAAAACAGTTCAGCACGCATGACCGAGACAATGACGCATGTGGTAACTTCAACTGTGCAGAGAAGCACAGAAGCGGCTGGTGGCACTCGAATACTTGGTGCTCTTGTTATAGTTATAGCAATTGTGATTATTTCCAATACAGCAGCAGCTGCAAGTCACTTTGTAATTTTTACAACCTCAACGGAGTCTACAACGGAGGCAACGGGGAGATGATCTCCTCTTATTATATTAGCTGTAATCCCCAATTCGTGGAGATGAAAATTCGACCATCTACTTGAGTTGATGACGAATATTCTGTTTTGTGATTTCTTTCGAAACCATTTTGCAAGAAAATATAGCTGTAAACTGAACAGATATATCTCGTTGTGGAAAACACAAATCAACTGGACAAAATGAGCCCTTGGTAGTATCTTAAAAAAATTACATTAAAATATGCATCATCTTCGAGTATTGGAACCTCTCAAGAAAACTTTAATGAGGATATTATTTGTACAAACTTGAGTCACAGATTGGAAAAAAGTGAAATATATATTGATCTTCAGAAAAATAGTTGAATGTACCTTAATTGTTATGATGTTTCAATTGGAATGAATATGAATAAACAAAGTGGAACATGATCATATATGTGTATTTATTTGGTTCATTATATCGTGTTTATATCCCTAAAGAACAATGATGTAACCAGCGCGGACAAGTGACGGGTGCCCCCCCCCCCAGTCAAAAACCCCCTCCTCTGTTAAATGGCATTGGTGGGCAAAACAAAATATTGGACGAAAATTACAAAATGCATTCAAAGGCACAGTGAAACCAGTTTGCGGTTGGAATTAATCTGTAATTGTCGGGAGTTATCAAATTAATACCAGCCAATTGCGTTTAATACTTTATAACCCTATCATTCTGCTTTCTGTTATCGCTTCAACGCCCCCCCCCCCCCCCCCATCCTTGCCACGTATGCCACCCAACGAGATAACCTGCAACCATGTTTGTTATTATGTGTATGTTTATAACTTACTACCATCGTTAGTTATATCGACCGTACGAGGTTAATGCAATATTATTACTAGGAAGCTGCAGCATGATAGATTACGTAATTTCAACATCGCACGTGTGAACTCACTAAGACTGATCAGTCGTTATAATACGCCTCACCGAAATTATTTTTTTTCTTAAACGGATATGGTCAATTTTTTTTATAGGAGGCTAGGAGTAAGTTTTGGCTACCATTATGTTATTCGAGTTCAATATATACTATTAACTTGATTGTCTTAATTTAATTAAATTTAGAGCCTGGCACAGTTATATATCAATTACGATTATAAAATGGTAACAAATTGACTTGTACATAACCTTAATACACGGAGTCTGAAAGCGACAACTACCACAGTATGAATAAACTCGCTGGTCGCAACATTGGACATGTGTAATTTTTAATCCTCTTTGACATGATAATGAATATCATTCACGAACTTGGCATAACTAAACATTCTTCCAGTGATCTAAATAACTTCATAGCACAAAGGAAAGAATGACAATAACCCGCTGTTCATCAGATGAGATAAGATGACTTTACACCGACTTTGGAATCACCACATCCATTATACTAACTACACCGCAATCATGCCCCCCTACATCTATCTATATAGTATATATAGACAATATCATGAATGCCATGCAAGGTACTGACACACAGATGATTATCGTCATATAAATTAATATAATACACAATTCCTCGTTAGTATACTCTTGAATATTTAATGCATTGATCTTTTTCTTATAATTATGGAAGATCTGGTCAAATAGTCGAATCGATTGTAAATGTGATCACACACTCACATGATTCAATTCCTGTGACGTGACGTAAGAACTTTCGATAAATTGCTAAACGTTTGGGAGTGTCCACAGTTGATAGATACCTTTGAATCCATATCGATTTAAAAATGACAGAATGTTATATGAAATAATATGACAAGGTCGAACAAAGTGAGGTAGCTGAAAGTTACCATTGAAAAGAAAATTATTAGTACGGAGCCTACCGTTGATTTTTGAGCCGTATTTGTATTCTTTTGGACAATAAAGATTGCCCCTTTGTCCTCGGAAGGAACGATGAACTAAACAATGTTTTGTTTTTTATGATATTTGTTCTTGTTCCGTTCAAAAATTGATTCCATGTTTATTCTTTGCTTGTAAAACCTATTATATCGTTTTACTGAATTCTTAGTAACGTGATTCAATCTCGCTGCTCTGTGGCTAATTCAATAACTTTATCATACGTTCTTCAAAATTTGTAATACATACATATTTTACTACTAATCTTAGTTTCATGCAGTTCGACGATTACGACTAGACATGTGAATGAGCTTTACGAGTTGTTCTCTCAATATGAATTCATAGTGTTTAATATTTTCATTTATCCTCATACCGCCCCTGTACATGCTTGGGAGTCTGCTTCAATGACATCAGGATACCTACCCCTCACAGTCAATAGAAGAAGTAATAAATATAAACTACAAAAGTTCCTATTCATCGATAAAGATACGAGTGAGCCACGAGGCAAAAGAAAAATGGATACTCTCGTGGTCTTCAAATTTGAAGAACGTGAAGAGAACGTAGAAGCATGCGCTAAATATTGGTCCCATCTTAAAGGAGAATGAAATGTCAGATTTCTTTTAATCGATGGTTTAAGTTGATCCACTTATCTGCGAGATAAGTAATGGAGATTTGTAATGAGAATGGAATTAAGTAATTAAGCACGTTTTGTATC
>KN889782.1:2534-14096 GCA_000934455.1 Apostichopus parvimensis | reverse complement strand
TTGTTGACGGATAGAGTGATAGAGTGATAGAGTGATAGACGCCGCACTGTAACAATAGCTCACACCAGCATGCTGGTATGAGCTAAAAATCTTTGGCGATCTTTTAACAGAATAGGTCATGCGCATCAGGACTAAGAACAGTATATACGGTTCTGTTAGGACTGATATGAAGGCCCTTTTGCAAAAATAATGAAGATCCCGGTAACAAAATACCAACAATACCAAGCATTTTCATTTAAACTTTTGCATCCTCATTATTTAAATACACAGTATTCATCGGCATCCATTAATACTTATTGCATTGTCAATGCCTCGATTTATTTCAACGATAAGAACCTACCTCAGTTTGTACTGGTCTATCCATCTGGTTGTCCGTGCTAGTACTGCCATCATGTTCTCCTTGTATACCAACTTTAAAAATAAGAAGTAGTATAAAAAAAATTTAACCAATTATTAAGAGCACAGACATTTTTGGAATTATTGTGAAGAGCTCCCAAAAATTCAATTCTATATTTAAACTGATATTTAAAATATTCGGCTATAACAGTCTAGATATTTTATATCAATTAATATAAGGATGTTATTATCCTGGAGAGAAGAAAACAATTTGCAAGTAACAAATTGCGGCTAGAAATAATTTGCTGAAACACCTGATATTCATTACAGATGTTTACTAGAGTTCTGGTAGCTGGGCTTATGCATGCGTGTTTACTTACTTGGATCAGGTCCATAATCATTGACAGGGTTGTGATCTTGTAATCCATCACCTGCCTAAATGAAAACATGTAACACATATTTAAAACCCAAATACTGCAGAACCTCAATACTACTACTGATTACTGCCATTGGCATAATATTTTTCTCCGGAAAGTTGTTCAAATCCCCTATCACATATGCCAATGATGATGGTTGGATTTGCGTTTCCTGTAACGTTGACCTCATAGGATCAATTACATGCCAGATTCAGCAAGAAAAAGCCAAATACCTTAACAAAGTTTCAGAAGAACTGCCAAGTGGTATGGCAGTGGTAAAAAACAAGATATTTTGCCATCAGTTTTCACCATATCTCAATTTGAGATAAATAAGTATTAAAATGTGAAATTTCCTCGTGTCAGATGTCTTTCACATCATTATTGGCAAATGGCGAGAATTACAGTGAATAATGCCAGTTATTATTTATTAAGAAGAAAACTCTAATTACCACGCAAAACTAATCTTTAACAAAAAGTTTATCCAAAATGCTATACAGTTTTAGTTGATATAAGAAAGCACCCGATACACACGGATAACAGAGTTACTACTGTAAATCTTACAATGTTGTACCAAAGTTAAAGCTGAATCGTGCTATAAATCGGTTTCATGTGCTATTAGGTTTACAGTAAGAACTGAGGATATGTGTAATCCCAACAAATCCAGTTGTTGTGATTTTTGGGATTACACACATCCTTAGTTCTTTCTATAATCTTAATAGCACATGCTACCGATGCATCATATTTATAAGCACAATCCAGTTTTTACTGTGGTACAAAGTTTTGAGATTTACAATAGCTACTGTTATCTCTGTGTGAATTGGCTAAAGAAAGAACAAATACTACAATTACGAATAGGAAAAAATCCAAACTTTTTCCATAATTCTGAGTTAAAGCTACTGTTTCGCAATGGTTTAGCATCTTTACCAAGCAGGATCTATATACTAAGTATAAAACTCAATCAAATTGATTTATCATGTTTTACAAGCAAGTGTCACATACACAACCAAGAAGGCTGCTAACACTTCATAAGAATTTTGTTAATTTCTTGTACAATGTGCAGTTTTCATGGGAAGTAGTAGCTATTCAAACATTCGAAAGCACAAAAAGAAAATATATCTTACTCTCCATTCAGCAGTTTCCCAGTCCAGTGTGTGGAGAAATGATCCAATGGCCCATTTAACTAAGAACAAATATATCGACATGATCATCAATGCAATCTTTAAAACCTAGTATACGGTTGTATTCTTAGTTCTGTATCATGGAACTGGATGACTGAATTGGTTATGAAAGACAGAAATAAGCATTTTAGTTTTGTTTGTTGTACCAGGACAAGTTGATAAGACATTACATTATATAATATCCATCTACGTGCAAATATAACTTGCAATTGATTTAGGATAACTGCTCACAAAACTCCTGTTCTCGGAACATAAAAATCTCAGGAGATGGCAGAAAATTAATATATTACAAATTGCATAAAATTATGTCTTGAAGTCTAGAATTCTTTTTTCAAACAGGAAAAAGGCTTTATTGAGTGCATCAAATGAGTCCTTATAAGGATGTAGGTCTAAAACGGCAAACCTGTTGATAAAGAATGTTTTTTATCTTTAAAGACGAAATATCTTGTATTTCGTTCCGTACAAATTTTCTGCTGCAAAACGATAGAACGAAAGTTTGACTTTATGACTTTGCGATACGCAAATATGAAATAATTGCAGCAACTGTGTTAGTGAGTGCTGAATACAATTATTAACATCTTAATTCAATTAAAAACTTTCAGCTTAATATGCCTTTTGAGATTTATTACAGCACACACAATATTTAAGAGAAAATCTGTCAGCAGGCAGCACACTACAGGTATGTTACTGCATTCTTTAATGAATCAGTATACACGATATCTTTATCTGGTATACACGTTAAAATTTAAAAATTTAAACTTGGACAAATGTCAGAAACTGAACTATCATTTTATACTTACTTTCAATCTTTCTTGATTTTATTGAAGCCCTATCAGACACATGTATTGTCGGTGGTGCATCAGGGAAGCCAAAGCTGTGAACAAATTTTCATCATATCACTAAATGAGTTAACATTAACGGGAGGGATTAATCGTTTAAAAATAAAAATATATTTCATTTGGTGTGAACGCTAAAACAGCATTACTGTATAAGAAACATCATACTTGGATGTTAGACTTAGCAGGACAAACAGCCAGCAACAAACCTTATTGTCAAATGGTGTTTGGTCGGGGCAGGAATTTGTTAGTGTATATCAAAAAAGGAGATTTGAAGCAAGGCGAATGACGATAGTAATACCCTTTAGTTTAACTACTGAGGCCTTAATAAATTATACTTCACAATTTATTATGGCATATGCTAGATTTATACAATATTTGAAGACACACATTTGTAAGATGTAACACTAGTTGTTAACATTTGCAAGTGACCAGATCACTGTCATTCTGAACTGCTTGCAAACACTTCCTTTCTATGACATCAGCATAAGAACTATGGAACTGAGGAAAATTGCAACATATGAAAATTCAAGAAAGTGAAATTTGGTTACACATGTGGACAGCCTTTTTCACTTCACTGTGGAATGACAATGCATTGATAAATACACCTAAGCAATGACGCATGGCTTCCAAACATCGTTTTTAGCAACATTACTGATTATTCGGATCAAACCAGAATATTTGCTTCATGCAGACTTACTAGGCTTTTTTCAGAGATTTCAAATTGGATATGTATGAAATAAGGTTCTGATAGTCATCACTTTCCTGTCTTTCCGATAGTCTTTTGTCCCAGCAATATACTTCCAAGATGTTAAGTGTGTGAAGTAACTCTATAGCAAGATTGCTGTTGAAAACCAGCTTGTCACAATCAACACTCACTACAAGGTTAATCAATTTAAGACATCCTACTTCGATCTGTAAAGAAGAGAAACATTGTGAATTATTTCCTATATTTTCATATTCTTGTTTGATGTTAAGACATGTAAAACATAAGAAAGCAAGCTATATGCTATCTTATCTGTCTAACATTCTTTTTAGGCTTTTTTTTGTGTCATGTGTGCTCGTGTTTTCCCTTTACTAGGATTCTCCACTACTGATGTGCAAATACTGCTACAAAATTACATGCAACGAAAATATAATTTTTTGTAAACAAGTAAGTCTTACATGTTGTTCAATCTCTCATCCTAGATGCTGTATCTATGACGACAACCACAAACTTCATAATTTAAAAACCTGAAGCACTCCTGGTACCTGGCCAAACTATATTACCACAAAAAAGACTTCCAAAATTAACTGTGAAAAGAATTTTGGCTTACCTCCTTGTTGAGTGCATATGTCAAGACTGAAATTTTTGACTGCTGTAGAAGCTTGTTATCTTCACCTCTGATGATCACAGGTTCTGTTATTAGCAGCTTTACGGTGTCCATAGTGTGGGCGTTGTCTGTCTGTTCATCAAGCTCAGCAAAACAAAGAAAGGCGATGTTCAATATGTTTTCTGGCACCACACCATTAGGTGACCTGTGTCGATCCATGAGACTTTTAACAATCGCCGGGCAACTACGTGGACAAAGATAGCTTGTAAAGCGTATGATATAAAGATCAGCCGGTATTAATGACATATGCTTTGTGAGAACACTGTCAATTGTGTCCCTTTTCATTGCTTGAGAAAGCAAAATGAATAAATGTTTAGCAGCAAACCATTCTTGAATAATCTTGTGGATAAATTTTACCTGGGAGTACACCTTCCCAGGATATAATTGATCGGCTATTATCATGGACCTTTTAGGGTAAGAGCTGATTCCAAATGGAGAGCTGCATGTAGCCTTGGGTATTTCTTCCGGAGGTATTCTTGTTACATGTTGCACTCCCTCACGACATAACGATTCTTCAAAACGATCATGTATTCTCCTCTTCTTGCCTCTTTTTGTAGTGGTTTCATTCTCTATCACCTGTTCAAATTTATTACTCTGCTTAAATGTCTCTTTTAACCTCATTGTATCACTCCCTGTTGCATCTCTTTCAACGGTTTGTTGATCTTTGCCTTCACGGAGAGGTTCTTCTAAGATAAGTAGGCCTGAATTCAACCATTGCTTCATGTTAGGTATACTTTTATCAAAAAAAGTTTTGGGCCATTGCAGCTGTTGATAACCTCTACACAGTCCGTTGAAGGCTATCTCTGACAACCTTTCTGAATGTTCTTCTACTTTCATCATGTTGCTCTCTTTACATTTACTGCCAGCTTGAGAGAAAATAATATTTATCATCTCTTCCATGAATGAACCCACACTTTTCATGTGTATTTGGTCTAGCTTCAAACTTACCATGTTATGTACAATGAACGCAAAGATCAAAGGGGTACTACAAAGGTCACGAAGAACACTAGAGTCCTTAACAGCTTTTGTTAATTCAAGCTGCTTTTGTTTATCTCCAGGAATAATGTTTTCGATGTACGATTGTCTCTTTTCTTCATCAAACATCATGAGTTTCAACATTAGACATTGAGGCAAGTCATGTGTCATATTTGAGCTAGATGTGAGTATCACTTTACAGGATGGATATTTCTCTTTCCTCATTATTTTCCTAACCGCTGAAGACTTCCAATACTGGGTTGTACAATTGTACTCTTCTAACCCATCCAGGACTAGGTACTTAGTATCCATACCACTGTTTAACATAGCTTTAATGTCTTGTTCATTGATGGGTATATCTTTTGGAATGTAAAATCTTTTAATGGCTTCTTCTATTGTCATGTCTTCAACAAATTTCAAAGGCAAGTAGATGACCATGGGGGCACCTTTGACCTCTTCTGTCATCCTAAAATATGCTAAAATGTGCATGGTCTTACCAGACCCTTGTTCACCTTTTAATATGATTCGAGTCTTATTTTTTAGTTCAGAATCATTGAATATATCTTTGTAATGTAAATTTGAATGCAAATCATCCTTAGAAGTGTCAGACTCTGATTTTGAGCTTGTAAGAATCAGCTCACATGGAATGTAAAGTTCCTGATTTTTCCACTGACATGACTTTTTCCAAGGTGTTGGAGTCATTACTTCAAGCAAGTTCGTGATCTTTCTCTTGATGCATGTTGAAAGCATATCCTGTTTATCTGAAAGAGTAGTGTTTATTATACATTTATAGAGGGACTAAAATAAAGCAGTAAATATAGTTAGAGAAAAGTAATCCTCTTTGTTACAATTATGGGTCATTCCGTGTCAACTCACGGATTGCTGTTGCTCTACCCTCTAAAAAACTACAAACCTCCTTGCATGATTAAAGCATTATGAAAACGAACACAGTGAAACTTCACAACTTGCCCGCCAAGTGGCATTTTGGCATTTGATGATTTTTAACGACCTTTTTATCAGCAATTGAACATCCTAGTATCCTCCTAATATAGAAACCTATAAAGCCTAGCCCATAAAAAGGGAAATTAGGACATTTCTAAATTGTATTGTGGAGTTTGGTCAACCTTAAAATGCCAAAATATCTGATTTTTGTATTTTTCGCTCGAAATTGTGCCAACGCAAACATTAGTAAGAAAGGTAGGTATAGTAATTTTTGTTTACGCATTAATGTACTCTGCACTAATCAGATATTCATTCATCGCTACTATACCTTTCAATGTAGGAACTGTTGTCTTCTTCTCTCCACTTCTGTCAACCATTGACTGATATTCCTTCACTTTGGCAACAGCCTGAACTAGTTTATATTTTGTCAGAGGCCAACTAGTTTCCCGACAGCTGTTGCATTTATCGAACCCCTCTTATTAAGGGTCAGGAGGAGAGCAATTCCTGGAGTGTCACTTTCAACGATTTCTTTTTTTTCCACAACAGAAAATTCAAAATGATCGCACAACTTTTCTGGATATGACAATGTCAGATGTGAACCCAAACTGGCTAGGAATTGATCATATGATGTTTCGGTGCCTGAACAAGAACAATTTTTAGAAATTATTACAATAAAGATATGTCAGACAAATATGCCATTGAGCAAGATTATAGATTCTGCTCTAATATGTGTAACCCAGAACCATAAAAATGCCTTAGGTCTCTAAGATATGATAGACTTCTATAAGCAATAAGGGGGGAGGGTGGGAAAATTAGCTTAAGGCATATTCAAAGAGAAAAAATAACGAAGGCGTATATTCAATGGTGTTCTTCCAAATAGTGTGAAAGTGGTCGAAAAAAGATAGCCAAGGAATTTGAGTAGTAGAAATACGGTAAGAAACACTGTGTGCTAAATGGACATGCATTGACAATCAGATTAGAAAGTTTCTAATAGGAATGTAAAGCGTACAGAATATTTGTGGCAAGACCATACCTCATTTCCTGAAAGTACTGACAACTCAAAAATGTTAAACTCAATATAGTCCGTATTACATACCTATGGACTTTTGGTAAGACTCTGCAATTTTCAAAACACTGCCTGTCATCTCCAACTCACAAAGTGACTTGACTAAGCGACTGATATTTGCCGCATGTATATATCCTCTCTCTTCAAGGACATCTAGGAGATCCGATGTTGATGACTTGTGACCGCTTATGATGTCAGCTACTTGATCTTCCTGCAGTGAAAAGTGTCTTGAAATTTTGGCACAACTGTTCTGGGGTAATTTCTCTGCAAGTTTTCTCTTCAGCTCTTCAAAGTTCAGTGAGAATGGCTCGCACTAAAATTCAAGAGAACATAGGAACTGGAAGGTTTCTAATGGTTCACCACAGGTTGATTGCAATGCAAATAATGTAAGATAATATTATTATTTGCTGCATTTAGTAACAATGTTATTGTCTTCTACACGAAAGTGTTGTAATACCCTGTACACGATTAGTACTCAACTAACTTTTAGCATCAACTCAGTACTCACAATCGATGCAAAGTACTCAGAGGATAAAACTACTTATTTTGGAACTCTTGCTAAGTACCGACAAAAACAACAGTAATATGTAAAGCTGGCATTACAACAGGACACCACATATTGTGTGTATGTGTTGTACGAATATCAAGAATGTATGGGCGATGTGCAGTATGTTACTAACTATGGAAGAAATAGTATCATGGCAACCATGTGTTCACTCCATACAGTAAGTCACTTGCTATTGCTGTAATTCCAACATCAGAAAACTATTGAGAATATTGAAACATTTTAAATTGGCAAGCAATGAAAAGGTTTAAGCAACAACACATTCAAGATTATATTAGTAGATAGTTTGGACAGCTAACCACCAGCTTATATCATTGAAGTCATGTTTCTACTAAAATTGATCTGTAGAATAGGTCAAGTTTGTAAAACATTTTAAAGTAATTTCAAAATGACTAACTTTTCAATACCGCAATTAAGCTCAAATTTGGTTCAGTTGAGAGGCAGTGCTATGCTTTACTCTCAGTTATTCTGTCATAGTTCATTATTACTCAGTACATACTATCGAGTACATTACTTTGTGTAAAGTTGTCAGCAACTTTCACCCTGACAGTATTTAGTAATTAATTAAACAAGATCAAACATAAACATCACTCATTATATTATGTATACAACTAAATCAGTATTGGTTGTTATTCTTGTGACAACATTGATGTAATGTAAGAGAAAGGTGCAAATTATTTAGTCTTTCTTTGAGAGCCAGACACTGTACTTAATACGTAGATTCACGCTATGATTACTACTTAAAGACACGTTAGTTTCCAAAGTATGTAATTCAGGCATCAAGGAAAAAAACTAACGTTGATGATGATGATCATGGATTATACAGAATTATAAAAAAGCTAACAATTACCACTAATATGATGTTCCATTCAGAAACAATAAAACAACTCACCAGCATACGTTCATAGTCTTCATCTGTCATTTCATCTCCATTTGCATTCTGTAAGAATAGAAAGATAAGTTACTGTACATTATATGGGACAGCCTGGAGCACATGGCTACATGTACCATGGTTACATAACATAGTGAAAATGGAATAAATAGCATTCTGTTGTGTTATTCAGGGGATGCGAAAGACATCAATGAACTTGCACAAGAAATGTTTATATTAAATAACAATGACATGTTCACGACAGATGAACCCCTTTTTGGTAGCAAAAACAATTTTTTCTCGTCTGCCTTATTTTGTGGAAAAAAATATTACAGATTCCGTCCACTCATTGCATAATTTGTCATTCACAACACATATACTCTAATCTTTGCAAATGCTTTTACATTCTTGCTACTTTCAATTACATAATGTACTAACGTTAATTCTACAATAATGTTTCCCAATTTGTTAGCATCTTATGCTCGTCAGCATTCATCAGTATTGTAGCTCAGTGCTTATTGCAAATACTTCATGAAACGGCAATGCCAAAACCAAAATAAGGGCAGTCTTTAAGTTCCGTTCATCTGTAGGGGTTTAACAATGATGCAACTTAGATCCATACATTTACTTATAGACATAACGGTATTAAAACAATGATATACTGTCACTTACTTCCCAACGGCCTGTAGACAAATTCAGCTTACCCTCAAGTGACAAATTTTTCCAAGAAACTGTAAAGAAAACAATATTTCAAGCGTACAAGTCTTTGCACTGTTTTGACAACTATTAACAGGCAATTTACATTAAATGCCTTCCATGAGTATACCTTCTGACCGTCATACACATCAGAGACAGCTTACTGTAATCAGTACTGGTTTTTTCATGCTCTCCAGCAACCAAGAGACCGTCGCTTTGACAAAATTGAGCAGAGCGCTGTGGCACTTGACCTGTTAACTTGGCTTAACCTACTTTTCCCCTGTTGGTTGTCAAAGGGTCATTTTAATGCAGCACCTTGGTAATTCTCGCACAAAACCAACCAGTCATCGATTTGCACCAACTGCTGTGCAGTTTTGTTACTACTGCTTTGGCAACTCGGGAGAATACCCTCGGAGAAATGGAGATATCGAATGGGGAGTGAGATGAACTCATACTGCCCACTATAACAGAATGAAGCCATATCAAAGTAAGAATCTAGCCGAAGATTTCAACCAGTCAAGACAGGATATTCCATAATTTTGCAAAACAAACTTAAAAAAGCAAATATGCCATCATTGGAGCGACTCAACCTGCTGGTGCTGAAATAAATCGGATGCTGAAACAAATGTCAATGTACTAAGGAACCCTGTGCAATAGATTTGTTCAGGTAGACCGATACACAATAACTCGAGAATTGGATTGTTGTGATTTATCATAAGTTTGGTAAATTATATAGACTATATTTTGTATAAATTTCATATAACATATTACTAAAAGATTGATTATTTTTAGTATTTTTTATATAAATCCAGAGTATTACATTCGCAAAGACTATGATACTTTTGACCTACTTAATTATTACTTTAACAGTTTCGATAGAAAGGAGATAGTTTCTTCCTGTGGGGGAATTCTAAAATTGGTTTTTAGTTGTTTGGATGCTTCCTTGTGTTGTTTCCGTGCAATCTGTCCACCCATTCCTTTTTTGTCGTTACTATTGAGACATTTCATTCCTTCTTTCCTCTTTTTAATTGTTGTCCTCCGCTGAAACTCTAGGTTTCTGAGGATCCCACCACCCCACTCTGACCATGTCTTAGAAGCTCAGATGCCAAGGTCATCTGGTCAACCACGTCAGCAGATGGTTTCCCTAGGAATGGGCAGAGGGAGTCGCTTAGCTTGTCCTTGTACAGCTGTTTGGAGCCCAGGTAGGAAGGGTCGAATTAAATTACGGTTTGTCTGAAGGAGCATGTGTTTGAAGATGGTCGTGAGATGGATGAGTAAGACTCGGATTGCCTGTAGACAACTGTGGTGAAATGTCACGGCAACATGTTTGAGTTATAGTTGAGACAGCATGTCGGAATCAGAGCCTGATATGAGCTCTGTTCCTGAGGAACTTCCTCACTACTCATTGGTCTGTTATGACTGATATGGATGTTGTTGAAAGTATATGTCCTTTTAAATGGTACAATATCGCACAATTCAAGCCCCACTTATACACAAATTTCACAATGGGGTGTCGCAAACTTCCATAACAACCAACAGGAATGCCCCTCCCCCACCCACTAACCAAAACAATAAATCCATTTGACGTTCAAAGTACACTTGAAATCTCTCAGTCTGTGAAAACAGTGCTTAAAACATATGATAATATTTTAAGTAATTTACATAATAATTAATTACTGGTGAAATTCATCATTTCATCACCTCACTTATATGGAATATATGTTTTGCCATTTCAATGCCAGTTACTATGCACTACCCCTTGAAGAGGGATAGAGGACGCATATTTGTGTTGGTCCTTTTCCGTACAGAATGAGTAAATGAAGGTTTTGAGTCACCAAATATTCAATTCTCCGATATATTTTGTTTTTTTTCTTTTTTGCAAATATTTGTTCATTGTTTAAATATGTAAGAGTTAATATTAGCATTGTTGTCATTACAAAACTCTTTCTCTCAATAGTTTTATTAAAGGAAAAACCAAGGATATGCTTACCTTCGCACTTATTAGACTCTAAGTCACTAAGAACAAAACGATCATCAAAACTCCTAGGAAGTTTAGAGTGTTTAAACCTATCGGAAAAACACAACCATTAGTAAAATAAGTAAAATAGAGAAACGTATTAATGAAGAGTACCCTCTTTACTATACCAAACCACTGCTGGAAATTGTTATATGCTCATGTTGCATGTCAAGTGCTATAAATGTCCTTTAAATTAGCTAGTGCAATAAGATATTAAGATTTCATAAATGTTCAATTTTTTCTTTTTAGGTTTTAATGCTAAACTTTATAGTAATTTGTGTTTTGGGGTGG